>CM073600.1:18669816-18832316 GCA_037074985.1 Solanum bulbocastanum
TAGTATATCCCGACGAATAACAGAACAATTTCTTTTCGTAACTGCCTAAAAATGACCGAATATTATGTAAATGCCCCAAATGACTGAAAAATCAAGAAACATAGATAAAAAATACCAAAAATGCCTCAATTTTTTTTGACTTGCCCAATGACCTTAGAATATTGTGATGAATAACAGAGCAAAAATTCACTTAGATTAGTGACTGCCCAAAAATTTCCAAATATTACTTAAATGCCCCAATATGGCAGAAAAATAAAGAAAAAACTTAAATAATACAAAAAAAGCATCAAATTTTTTTCGACTTGAACCAGTGACCTTAGAATATTGTGACGAATAATAGAATCAAACTTTACATCTTTTCGTAACTGCCCAAAAATGGCCGAATATTATGTAAATACCCCAAAATGGTTGAAAAATCAAGAAACACACATAAACAATACAAAAAACGCCACAAAAATATTTTGACTTGCACTAATGAGCTTAGAATATCGTGACAAATAATAGAACAGAACTTTACTCATTTTTGTAACTGCCCGAAAATGGCCGAATATTACATAAATGTCCTAAAATGAATGAAAATCAAGAAACACACATAAACAATAGAACAACGCCTTAAAGAAATAACAATGTACACCAATGATCTTAGAATATCGTGATGAATAACAATAAACTCTACTTCTTTTCGTAACTGCCCGAAAATGGCCGATATTACGTAAATGCCCTAAAATGGCCAAAAAATCAAGAAACACACATAAACAATACAAAAAGCGCCTTAAAATTTTTTTGACTTGTACCAATGACCTTAGAATATCATGACGAATAACAAAACAAAACGTTACTTCTTTTCGTAATTGCCCAAAAATGGCCAAATATTACGTAAATGCCCCGTAAAGGCAAAAAAAATTAAGAAACACACATAAACAATACAAGAATCGCCTCAAAAAAATTTCAACTTGAATCAATGACCTTAGAATATCATGACGAATAATATAACAATACTTCAGTTCTTTTCGTAACTACTTGAAAATGGCCAAATATTACGTAAATGCCTAAAAATGGCTGAAAAATCAAGAAACAGAGATCAACAATACAAAAAACGCCTCAAAACAATTTTGACTTGCACTAATGACCTGAGAAAATCGTGACGAATAACAAAACAAAACCTTACTTCGTTTTGTAACTGCCCGAAAATGGCCAAAAAATCAAGAAACACATATAAACAATACAAAAAATGCCTAAAAAATTTTTGACTTGCACCAATTACCTTAGAATATCCTGACGAATAACATCACAAAAGTTTACTTCTTTTCTTAACTACTCGAAAATGGCCAAATATTACATAAATGCCCTAAACTGGCCGAAAAATCAAGAAATAAACATCAACCATACAAAAAATCCTAAAAAATTTCGACTTGCACCAATGACCTTAGAATATAGTGACGAATAATGGATCAAAACTGTACTTCTTTTCGTAATTACCCGAAAATGGCCGAAAATTTCTTCAATGCCTCAAAATGGCCAAAAAATCAACAAACACACATAAACAATACAAAAAACGCCTAAAAAAAAAATTCGACCTACACCAATGACCTTAGAATATCGTAACAAATAATAGAAAAAGCTTAACTTCTTTTTGTAACTGCTCAAAAATGACTGGATATTACGTAAATGTCCCAAATTGACTGAAAAATTAAGAAACACACATAAATAATACAAAAACGCCTCAAAAAATTTTTGACTTGCACCAATTACCTTAGAATATAGAGACAAATAACATCACAAAACTTTACTTCTTTTCATAACTGTCCGAAAATGATTGAATAATAAGCAAGGTATCGAAAATGACTAAAAAATCAAGAAACACACATAAAAAATATAAAAAACGCCTCAAAAAAATTCGTCTTGCGCCAATGACCTTAAATATTGTGGTGAATAATAGAACAAAACTTTACTTCTTTTCGTAATTGCCCGAAAATGGCCGAGTATTACGTAAATGCCCCAAAATGGCTGAAAAATAAAAAACACACATAAATAAAACAAAACACGCCTCAAAAAAAATTTCAACTGGCAGCAAAGACCTTAGAATATTGTGATGAATAACAGAACTAAACTTAACTTCTTTTCGTAACTGCTCGACAATGGCCGAATACAACGTAAGTGCCCCAAAATGGCCAAAAAATCAAGAAACACACATAAACAATACAAAAAATGCCTCTAAAAAAATTTCAACTTGCACCAATGACCTTAGTATGTCGTGACGAATAACAGAACAAAACCTTACTTTTTTTCATAACTGCCCGAAAATTGCCGAATATTACATAAATACCCCAAAATGACCTAAATATCAAGAAACACAATTAATCAATACAAAAAATGCCTCAAACAAATTTCGACTTGCACCAATGACCTTAGAATATCATGACAAGTAACAGAACAAAACCTTACTTTCTTTCGTAACTTCTCAAAAATGATCGATTATTACGTAAATGCCTTGAAATGACTGAAAAATTAAGAAACACACATAAACAATAGAAATTACACCTCAAAAATTTTTACTTACACCAATGTCCTTAGAATATCATGACTCATAATAGAACAAAACCTCATTTATTTTCGTAACTACTCGAAAATGGTCGAATATTACGTAAATGCTCCAAAATGGCCGAAAGTGAAGAAACACACATAAACAATACAAAAAACGCCTCAAAATTTTTTGACTTGCACCAATGACCTTAGAATATCGTGACGAATAACAAAATAAAACCTTACTTCTTTTCGTAACTGCCCGAAAATGGCTGAATATTACGTAAATGCCCCAAAATGGGAGAAGTATCAAGAAAACACAAAAACAATATAAAAAATGCCTCATTTTTTTGACTTGCATCAATGACCTTAGAATATCATGACGAATAACAGAAGAAAACTTTACTACTTTCGTGATTGCCTGAGAATTATCGAATATTACGTAAATCATCCAAATTAGCCGAAAAATCAAGAAACACACATAAACAATACAAAAAATGCCATAAAAATTTTTGACTTACACTAATGACCTTAGAATATCGTGACGAATAACAAAACAAAACATTACTTTTTTTCAAAACAGCCCGAAAATGGCTGAATATTACATAAATGCCCAAAATTGCTGAAAAATCAAGAAACACATATAAACAATACAAAAAATGCCTCAAATTTTTTTTACTTGCACCAATGACCTTAGAATATCGTCACGAATAAAAGAACATAGCTATACTTCTTTTTGTAGCTGTCCGAAAATGGCTGAATATTACGTAAATGCTCCAAAATGGTCAAAAAATCAAGAAACACACATAAACAGCACAAAAAAAGGCCTTAAAAAGTTTCAACTTGCACTAATGACCTTAGAATATCATGACGAATAACAGAACAAAGCTTTACTTTTTTTCGTAACTGCCCAAAAATGATCAAATATTATGTAAATGCCCCAAAATGGCTGAAAAATAAGAAACACACACATAAACAATACAAAAAATGCCTCAAAACATTTCTCCTTGCCCAAATGACCTTAGAATATCATGACGAATAACAAAATAAAAATTTACTTCTTTTCGTAACTGTCCATAAATGGCCGAATATTACATAAATGCCCCAAAATGGCTAAAAAATCAATAAACACACATACGAAATACAAAAAAGCCTCAAAAAAATTTCGACTTGCACTAATGACCTTAGAATATCGTGACGAATAACAAAAAAAAATATTACTTCTTTTTGTAATTGCCTAAAAATTGTCAAATATTACATAAATACCCCAAAATGGACTAGAGTCAAGAAACACACCTAAAAAATACAAAAACTGCCTCAAACAAATTTCGACTTGCATCAATGACCTTAGAATATCGTGACAAATAACACAACAAAACTTTACTTCTTTTTGTAACTGCCCAAAAATGGCCAAATATTACGTTAAATGCCCCAAAATGGTCGAAAAATCAAGAAGCACACATAAACAATATATAAAGTGCCTCAAATAATTTTTGACTTGCACCAATGACCTTAGAATATCATGAAGAATAACAGAAAAAAGCTTTACTTCTTTTTGTAACTGTTCGAAAATGGCCGAATATTACATAAATGCCCCAAAATGGCCGAAAAATAAAAACACAGAAGCATAAACAATACAAAAAACTCCTCAAAAATTTTTTGACTTGCATTAATGACCTTACAATATCATGACGAATAACTGAATAAAACTTCTTTTCGTAACTGCCCGAAAATGGCCGAATATTACGTAAATGCCTGAAAACGGCCAAAAAATCAAGAAACTCAAATAAAAAATACAAAAATTGCCTCAAAAAAATTTCGACTTGCACCAATGAACTTAGAATATCATGACAAATAAGAGAACAAAACTTAACTTATTTTTTTAACTGCGTGAAAATGGCCGAATATTACGTAAATACCCCAAAATGGCCGAAAAATCTAGAAACACACATAAACAATATAAAAAAGGCCTAAAAAAAGTTTTGACTGACACCAATGACCTTAGAATATCGTGACGAATAAGAGAACAAAACTTTACTTCTTTCCATAACTGCCAAAATGGCCAAATATTACGTAAATGCCTCAAAATGGCCAAAAAATCAAGAAACACACAAACAATACAAAAACCGCCTCAAAAAACTTTAACTTGCACCAATGATCTTAGAATATCATGACGAATAAGAGAACAAAACTTTACTTATTTTGTAACTACCCAAAAATGATCCAATATTACGTAAATGCCCCAAAACAATCGAAATATCAAGAAACACACATCAACAATACAAAAAATGCCTCAAAAAAATTCTGACTTGCACCAATGACCTTAGATTATTGATGTGATGCAAAATCTTGGCACATTTGATGCTTGAAAACTATGTATTAATACTAGAATTGAGTGTATTTTTGTATGCCAAGGTTTGTTGAATGTGTAGACAATTTTTTTCCTGTGTGGAAAATCGAAAAAAGAAGTAGAAGATGTGGGTGATCAAGTGAAGACCATAAGCACCTAGATGGTTCGTGGTCGTTGTCACGAACTGTGGTGCAGGTAGTGAAGCATTTCTAGTATGAAGGCTTGGAGGAGTTGAGATGAAGTTGGACCAAGTAAAGACCACGACCAACCTCACAGAATGTGGTCCTAATAACAGTTTGTAGTACTGGTCGTGAAGGTGAACTAGTGGATAAGCAAAGAAAAGTTGAAAAAGGAATTGACCAAGTGAAGACCAAGGACAACTACACGGATCGTTGTCATTGTCATGAGTCATGATGGTGTCCGTGGTGAATGAAACAGTGAAGGGACATTAGAAAGTTGAAGAGAGAATTGATCAAGTGAAAACCACAGACAACGACATGGACCATGGTCACTGTCACAAGTCGTGGTAGTGTCTGTGGTGACGATACATTTTATAGGTATTGAAGAACTTGTTATGGAGGAATCCAAGTGAAGACCACAAAGAGCTTCACGAACCGTGAAGCCCTTGACAAGTCGTAGGAGCAGGCGTGATAGGTTCGACAATTCTGTCCTACTTCGAGTAGGACTCTTTTTAAAACACATTATTTGAATTAATTAGGTCGCTTTTTATGTTTTATCTTATCTTACCTTGAATGACGAACAAGTTTCCTATATTCTCAGTTTGTGATTTTCGATTTTGAACATTGATTAAGTCCGATGTTTGGATTTTTGATTCTTGAATTATCGAAGTGGCTTGTTGATTTGCTTATTCTCGTAAGTACTTTCTAAACACGTTTTTGTTTGATATTTATGAATATTTACGAGAAATCATGAGTGGCTAAATACCACAACTAGGTTTGTGGGATCCATGACAAAATTCTAATTCTAATTTCGTAAAACGAGTGAAAGGTAATTTATGTTTACAAATTGTAATTTAGCTTTCGTTATTCGTATTCTGATGAGAGAATGCATTAGAGTGAGCCTGTATCTATCATTTGTTCGAGAGAAAAATGATAGTTAGGAAAAAGTTAAATTAATCTGACAAAATAGAGTCAAGGTTTAAGTTTGAGAGAAAAGAACCTTAACACCATTGTAGGCGAGGGTAAATCATGCAACACTCTAGGACCGAGAGGACTTGAGTGAATATTAACTAAGTAGACTGAGAAGTGTCAGATATAGCTAACTTGCATGTATTTTGTAGAGGTAAATTGCCTGAAACTCAACTTGGAAGAACATTAGACGCTACGTTATGGGGAACACAATCCTAGTTTTAGTTAATTATTGAAAGAACTTCAAAACTGATATTTTGTCAATTGTCGAATTAAACTTTAGTCTACAACTTTGGTTACCAAAGCGTTAACACAAAACCCAATTTTACTTTCTGTAATTGTTTATGTAGGAAATAATAACGACATTTGAGTAAAACACGATAGTGAAATCATTTATGTAAAGAAATTCTCTGTGGGATCGACCTTAACTCACGTTGAGTTCTATAAATTGACTTCGACCGTTTATATCTCTTAATTGAGGTCTAAGTTTGGACAATCAAATTTTGGTCACTCGGGAAACGAAGGTTATAATTCTGGAAATGTAGGTCAGAACTACTCAAGGGAAGGACACTATGAGAGGCCAGCAAACAGAGAGCAGGGAAACTAGTAGAACAGAGATGGGTACAAAAATGATAGCAGTGGTGTCTATGTGCCCCCAGGAAATAGAGACCGTGCAAGTGGTAGTTCCAGCGGGTCTAAGTTGGAAGACATGTTGGCCAAAGTGCTCCAAAAAGTGGAATCAACTAATGCTGGGGTGAAAGAGATGAGAGATGATTTCTCAAGTATGAGTCAACTGGTAAACTCTCACACCACCTCCATTAAGCAAATTGAGTAGCAGTTGGGGCAACTTTCAGCCTTATTAAACCAAAGAAAGAATGGGTCACTACCAAGTGACACAATCCAAAACCTTAAGAAGGACGGGCATTGCATGCCTATCGCCACCAGGAGTGGTAAGATTCTTACTGACCCAATTTTTGCAGGTACTAAACATGAGCAGATGTTGGAGCAAGCTGGAGGAGAGGAGGATGAAGCTGAGCAAGTAGATGACTTGAAGAATGCTCAACCAATAGCCAAACTAGCAGGACCAAAAGAAAAGGAGGTTGAGGGAACCATGCCTTTACAGTACATCCTAAGGCCACATCCTCCTTTCCCTCAAAGGCTTAAAAAGAAAGTCGAAGATGGGAAATTTGTGAAGTTCATCACCATGCTGAGACAGCTGTCACTAAACATCCCACTGGTGGAAGTACTAGAGCAAATGCCAGGATATGCCAAGTTCATGAAGGACTTGCTCACAAAGAAAAGAGCTGTAAGTATTGATTTAACTAAAAATGTTCATCACTGTAGTGCTATTTCTACCAGGTCTCTGGTACAGAAGAAGGAGGATTTGGGTGCATTCACCATGAAATTCAGACTCAACAAAGAAGAGGTAAAGTTCAATATTTGCAAGCAACCACATGAAATGAATGTGGTGTCTGTGATAGGGGTTTTTGAAGAAGAAGAAATGGGAGCAACCATTGAAGAGAGGCTGGCTGTTGAAACCTTAGTCGCAGTGCTGATGAATTTTGAAGCTGATTTCCAGTCTGACTATGTAGAGACCATGAATGCTTTGCAGGGTATGGGAGCACACTCTTATGCTCCAAAGAAATTGGACCTAGACTTGAAAAACAGGCCAAGTCCTCCAACAAAACCATCAATTGAGGAGCCACCGGTGTTGGAACTGAAACAGTTAACCAGTCACCTGAGGTATGTATTTTTGGGAGCTAACAACACTTTACCTATGAATTTGGTTACAGATTTGAATGATGAACAAGTTCAAGCTATGATCAAAATGTTGATTAGATACAAAAAGGCCATTGGGTGGACCATTGCTGACATCATCGGGATACCTCCAGGTATATGCACTCCAAAATTCAACTTGAGGAGGACTGCAGCCCAAGCACTGAACACCAGGGAAGGCTAAACCCACCTATGCAAGAGGTGGTTAAAAACAAGATCATCAAGTGGTTAGATGTTGGGGTGGTGTACCCTATTTCTGATAGTCATTGGGTTATTCCAGTGCAATGTGTGCCCAAAAAGGGCGGTATGACTGTGGTTGCAAATGCCAAGAATGAGTTAGTCCCGCAGAGGCCAGGAAGCTGAACAAGTAAACCTTGAAAGATCATTTCTCTATGCCTTTCATGGACCATATGCTTGACAGGTTGGCTGGCAAAGGGTGGTATTGCTTTTTAGATGGATACTCTGGCTACAACCAGATATCAATTGCTCGTGAAGATCAGGAAAAGACCACCTTTACATGTCTTGGCACCTTTGCATTAAACGCATGCCATTTGGACTATGTAATGCACCAGCAACGTTCTAGAGATGTATGATGTCTATCTTCTCATACATGGTGGAGGACACTTTGGAGGTCTTCATGGATGATTTTTAGGTGGTAGGTGATAATTTTGATGACTGTTTGCTTAATCTTAGTAGGGCCCTACAGAGATGCGAGAAAGCCAACCTAGTGCTGAACTGGGAGAAGTTCCATTTCATTGTCAAGGAGGGCATAGTCCTTGGGCACAAGGTATCACAAAAGGGGATAGAGGTCTACAAGGCCAAAATTGAGATGATTGAAAAATTACCTTTGCCGATCTGTGTAAAGGGTGTTCGAAGCTTCTTAGGACATGCTGAATTCTATAAGCATTTCATCAAGGACTTCTTTAAGATTGCACACCCCATGTGCAAGCTCTTGGATAAGGAGGTGAAGTTTTTTTTTGATGAGGCATATCTCAGAGCTTTTGAATGCCTAAAGGAGAAGCTGATTTCTGCATCAGTGATCATTGGCCCAGACTAGGCTGAGCCATTTGAGGTAATGTGTGATGCTAGTGGTATTGCTTTAGGAGTTGTATTGGGGTAGAAGCGCAAATGTTCCATCTGATCTACTATGCTAGTAAGTCGCTAAATGGAGCATATTGAAATTACACAGTTACTGAACATGAACTACTAGCAGTGGTGTATGCTTTTGAAAAGTTCAAAGCTTACTTGCTGGGTACTAGAGTGATAGTCCATACGAAATCATGCAACTCCGAGGTACCTTATGGAAAATAAAGATGCTAAACCAAGGTTAATTAGATGGGTATTTTTCTTCAAGAGTTTGATTTTGAGGTCAAGGATAGAAAATGTTGTGAGAACCAGGTGGCTAATGACTTGTCTAGATTGGAGGCTGAAAAGAAAGAGGAATGTGAACTAGAAATAAATGATTCATTTCTAGATGAGCAAGTATTAGCCGCTACTCTTGACCTTATTCCTTGGTTTGCTGATTTTGCTAACTTTCTTGTTAGTGATTTGATGCTTGAGGGGCTGATATTTCAGCAAAGGAAGAGGTTCCTGCATGATGTGGGTAAGTATTTTTGGGATGAACCTTATTTGTATAGGGTGTAGGCTGATAACATCATTAGGCGATGCATCCCTGAAGCTGAGATGTTGCACATTCTAGAGGCTTGTCACTCCTCTCCAGTAGGTGGCCATCATAAAGGTGCTCATTAAGCCCACAAGATACTTCAGTGTAGGTACTACTGGCCCACAATTCATCAAGATGCAATGGACATAGTAAGGAGTTGTGATGTGTTCCAGTGGCAAGGAGCCATTTCTTGGCGCCATGAGTTACCCATGACACCTATTTTGGAGGTGGAGCTGTTTGAAGTGTGGGGAGTCAATTTCATGGGTCGATTTGTGAGTTCTTATGGGCAAAGTTACATATTGGTCACAGTGGACTATGTGTCCAAATGGGTTAAGGCCGTTGCTTTTCCTGAGAATGATGGCAAGAGTATAGCTAGTTTTTTGAAGAAGAATATCTTCTTAAGGTTCAGCACACCCAAAGCCATTATCAGTGATGGTGGGTCCCATTTCTGCAACAAGGTATTCATTTGTCTTCTGGACAAATATGGCGTTAAATAGCACAAGGTGGCAACATCTTATCACCCACAGACCAGTGGCCAAGTGGAAGTTTCCAACAGAGAAATTAAAGCAATTCTGGCAAAAACAGTAAATGCCAACAAGACAAATTAGGCACGAAAGTTAGATGATGCTCTATGGGCATAGCAGACAGCTTTCAAGATGCCGATTGGTATGTCTCCATATCAATAGGTGTTTGGAAACGCATGTCATTTGTCGGTTGAGCTTGAGAATAAAGCACTCTGGGCTTTGAAGAAACTGAACCTTAGTTGGAGTGAGACTGCAAACCTAAGATTAGATCAGATCAATAAGATGAATGAGTTCTAGTTAAGAGCATATGAGAGGTCAGCACCATACAAGAAGATGATGAAACTATATCATGATAAGTATATTGAGAAGAGAACCTTTACTCCTGGTGACGTGGTGTTACTTTTCAACTCCAAACGTCATCTATTTTCGAGAAAATTGAGATCCAAATGGTCTGGACCTTTTAAGGTTACTCAGGTGTTCCAGTTGGGTGCTATTGAGCTTGAAAATGACAAGGGTGAGAGGTTCAAAGCCAATGGTCAGTGAATCAAGGCATATTGGGGTGTCCTAGAAGGTGTGAAGATTGTGGAGGAATGTAAACTTGATGAAGTTTGTGTAATCAAGTAACCTGCATCATGCCGCGACATTAAATTATGCGCTGCTTGGGAGGAAACCTAAGATGTAATTGTAATAGATATTTTCACTTGTCCTTATTTTTCTTTGTTTTTTTATAGAGTCAGTGTGTGTTGATGTGTGTAGGACACACTGGGTTAAAAATTGTAGGAACTGGGTGCAGACTGCTCTTCACGAGCAGCCTAACGGACCATGGTGACCTTCACAGGCAACTTCACGGTCCGTCACTCTAAGCACCGACTTAAGGGAGCTACTGGAAATTGCAAGAAAAAGGTTAACAGTTCGTCAAGATTTGTACTAACCGTCTAGCCTCTCGTGAACCACAGGTAAGTATTTTGTCCCAAGTCAATTCAACGAACCACTGTACGGACCGTGGTGACCTTCACAGGCACTTTCACGGTCCTTCATCCATAACCCAATATTTCCAGGAAACCGACCCAACCCACGTGAACGGAAGATTGAAATTAAAACGTATATATTGCTCTTCAAACACCAAAGGCTAGTTTTCTCCCCATCCTTCTCCCTATAACAGTTAGTGAAGAGTACAAAAACGATTCTTATCATCTATCCCTAATTCATCAACGAATCGAAACCTTAGTCCTAAAGTGCCAAGAATTTCAAGTCAACAGTTCCCTTCTTCTTTCTGAGCAGAATTTTCTTCTAAGTTCCAAGTAAGTTCTCTTATCACTTGCCATAAGTTTGATCTTGTACAAATGTGAGTTAGAATTACTTTGACTTGGTCAAGTTTAGGATGTTTATGTGATGAACTGTCTTGGTTATTATTGAATTGTTGTAGGCTAGTTCGAATTGCATATGTTTGATTGTTCTTGTATGTGGGTTTGATAATAGTAGGTTGAAATTGTGTTTGTCTAAATTGGTTTTGATCTTATGTGGTTTAGTTGAATTTATTCAAAAATGTGTTGATATGTGGATATGTGTTTGGTTGTAATCCTGTATAAAAATGGGGGTTTGGTGATGTAAACATGTAATAGTGAATGTAGGGAAGACGAGACTAAAGAAATGGCCAAGTGTAAGACCATGATAGGTTTCACGGACCGTAGAAGCTACCACGAGCCGTGAAACAAATCGTGGACCACATTTGAATTCTTCCCACCTTTCAGATAAGTTCACCACCAGTATCACGGACCTGGTTCACTCCACAAACAGTGTAACCGTCCATGAACATTACTTAGTTGAGCCATTGTCGCACATTGTTTCACACTGACTCTGTATTAAAATCCACAAGGGGTTTAATGGACCATGGTACCTACCACGGCCCGTGGGAGCACCCGTACAGTTTACTTATATTTTGAGTTTACTTTTTGTACTTTTGTTTCTGTTTCGTCTTTTGATTTCATGGCCCTTCCCAATGATAGATTGGGTGACGACATTCTTAAGGCAAGGCGTCATGATGTAATTACATAGGGGAAGTCTGAATACCCGATAGTGTGTCATTTTACTGATTTTTGTACTAATGAGTGTTGTGTTTCTCAAGTACTATGCCTCCCCGATGAAAGAACACAACTAAACACTCCTCCCTACTGCATCTCAATCAGAAGGCCATAATGCTTTCGAATCTAGTAGTTCGGAGGTACAAATGAATATTACACCTGATGATCTTCCAGCTCGGGCTACTAGATCCACAGCAGCTAGGGCTATCCTCCAGGACACTTCTCCTTAGTCTGAAGAAGGCCAAAGTAGTTCAGTAGTGGGGAGGAATCATTAAGTAATACTGATGCTGCTTTGGAAAGCCAGTCGAATGATGGGTCGGGAGGTAGTGTAGACTCTGAAAGCAGCTCTCAGGAAGATGCTATTACTTCTCTACCTGTAGTAATACCAGAGGATAACATGGGAGCTCAGACAGAGACAGGTACAGAACAGGGGGATGATGATATGACTCCAGACGATACAATGGTCCAGTATGTGAACATCTGCGAATTTGACCCAGTAGTGTGACAACAACTTATTGACTATTTCAGAGTTATGTGGACGGTGACCAGATTAAAAGATTTCTTTGAAAAGGAAATTGTGAGCAAGTTAGGGGGATTTATAAAGAGACCGCTCATGCCAGAGACTAAGGTAGTGATGGCAGACATCCAACCATTTCCAGAGATTTACAGACTGTTCCAGATTCACCAGTTTGAATGAATGAACAATGCTCTTAGGGAATACACTGCCATCTACCTCAAGAGTTATATTCTGTCTATGCCGCCACCCTAAGGAACATGGCTGGGGAAACTGAAATAACAAAGAGAGCACATAAGACACTTGCAACCACATTTACTCCGTTAGACACAATCATTATTCGGGGGAAGACTGTGAACATCTCTGAGGAAACAATTAATCGGATGCTACATGGCCCTGAGTATACAACACCAGCTTCTGTGGGAATATTTGAGTGTAAACACCACGCTGTCACAAGTGAATTGGAGATGGAAGATCCTATTTCACGAGAGCGCGTCATGCGTTGGGTTGCCGAGTACATTTCCATAAAAAGAGAAGCAGTAGCATGGGTGTCTGATCCTAATGTGCAGATTACAAAAGCATCCCTCACTTTTCCAGCCAAGGTGTGGTGGTCAATAGTTCGAGCACGACTACGACCCATAGCGAATGATAATACACTGTCTCCATCAATGGCATCATTGGTTACCTGCCTCATGGTCGGTTACCTGGTTATTGTGGGTCGGATCATCACCATGGAGATGCAAGATATAGCGCTGAATGAGCGACCAGGTTTACCATTCCCTTGTCTGATAAGGAAGTTGTGTTTGCAGGAGAAAATTCCTCCAAATAAGTTGGTGGATAAACCGGTGGAGGCATCTACGATAACTGCAGCTTCCAAAATTCAGGATGTCAACAATTCTCTTTATGGGAGGAAATAAGAAGCAGTGGTACCATTAGAGGTAGTACTTCATACACCACTAGTCATCCCACAAGTTGTAGAGCAAACTGAGCAGGGTGAGTCATCACAGCCTGCTTCAGGGGCACCATCACCACCACCAGCTTCAGACCCCCAGGCTGCAGGTACATATATCACTCTTCCCACTACTTTTCTTGAGAAGTTGGTTGTAGATTAGCAGCAGACTAGGACCTTGGTCGACCAAATCGTCTACCAGATGCCCCAGCTTATAAAGCACAATGTGTTAGCTGTGGAGAAGAGCATTAAAGATGAAATAAGGAAGGAGCTTGCTGTTTTGAAGAACAGGATGGATGGCTTGGAGACCCATGTCCAAACAAAGTTGCAGGCTATCGACTCAAGTAATATTGAAGAGTTCAAGAAGCAGTTGGTCGAGATGCGAGCCCAAGTTGCTAAACTGGCTGAAAAGCAGGTACAGGTGCCCACTCCAGTCAGCCAGACTCATTAATGAAGATATTCGATGAGCAGCCTACTACTCAGTCTCTTGACGATAACTGGGGGGAAATCCCTAAAAGCAAATCCAGCAAGAGAAAGTAAAAAACTGGAGAATTCGATGATGAACTACCGGCTGACATGTCCAGAGAGGAAAGAAAACAACACAAGAAAGCACGTAGGGCATCAAGGAAGGAAGCTCACGAAAATAAATCACTTGAAAAACAACAAAGAGATGTAGTGTTAGTTGGGGCTTCTAGTAGCGGAGCACCTACCCTCCCGAGTGGTAGCCAACCTGATCATGCGTTGAGTTCTGAGAGTGCACCCATTGATAAAGGTGTCAATGCTGATTCGGAGATCGGAGTCTAGAGTGCCATAGGTATGACCCCTCCTCATAGACCTGTTTTGATTTTCTTCATTGAATTTGAGGGAAAAGTCTTTTTGTTTGGGGAGAGGGTGGTGAGCAACCTGCCATTCTAGTTTTTAGAATGAATGGAGGTTGACTCTGTGTGTATTATGTAAACAGTGTATGGTTTTTTTTTTTTTTTTTTGATAATAATATGCAATGTTTGTGTGTTGAGCTGTGCAACAGCTAGTCTGTGAAAAATGAGGTCCTTAATCTCAAATTTGACTGTTAGGTTCTTTAGATGACATCTTAGATACTTACATGTTGAACATTGTTAGTCTGATAAATAAATTGGTGAACAAAGAAGCTGGAGAGTGTAGTAATGTGTCATGTATGTGTGAGAGTGTTGTTTGAAGTCTAACACTAGGATCAGAAACTAGAACTTTCTCGAGTAGTCTTGCTTAAGTCTAAGAATAACTGGATAGGAAAGGATCAGTAGGCCATTTTTGTAAGCCAGTAAAAAGCCAAAAATAAAACAACCAAATAAAAAGCTTATCACTTGAACCCGATTTGAGCCTAAAAATAAGTTTTTGTTCTGACCCAGTAAATATCATATCCTTTGGTTCCAAAGATACGATGTCACAACTCAGGCCAAAAGCCTAAGTTGAGGTTGATTACAATCTGAGAAGAAAGAAAAAGTGAAAAAGAAGGTTCAACTAGTAAGCTAAATGCATATAAGAAAAAAATGTGAAGAAAAGAAACGAAAAACAAGAAAATAAAAAAGAAAAAAGAAAATAATGGTTGTTGGGATGTGCTGAAATGAAGTAAAAGAGGAAATTGCTCAGAAAAGAGTTGTGTGCAAATGAAACTTTGGAAAACTAAGGGACTAGTCACTCACAAACCCAAATATCCATTCCCTAGCCTAAGCCTAAGTTATAAGCCAATAAAGTCCTACAGTGATCCTATTTCGGGTGTTTGAAAGATAGAGCATAAAAAACAAGGGCAAAACTATGGTAGTTTGATGTTAGTGTTAGAAGTTCTTTGAGAGTGTGAGCGTAGTATTTAGTCCCAATTATCATGAGTGAGGGACTTCTTTGGTGTAAGGACACAATGATTGCATTTGAGAGTATATTGTGTTAGCTGATAATCACAGGCATAAGTATGATCGATTGTGAGTAATGAGATGTCATAGATTGATCCTTGCACATTAGATTCATGGTTTTGGATACAAATTGTGTTTGAGATGGCTACTGCGTGGTTTCAAAAGGGTTTGAATAATTTGAGTACCGAATGTGTTGCTTTCTCATCACTTGAGGACAAATAATGATTCTAAGTTGAGGGTGTTGATGTGCCGTGAAATCTTGGCATATTTGATGCTTGAAAACTAAGGATTAATACTAGAATTGAGTGTATTTTTGTATGCGTTGATGTGTTTGTTGAATGTGTAGACAAATTCTTGCCTATGTGGAAAATTGGAAAAATAAGCAGAAGATGTGGGTGATCAAGTGAAGACCACGAGCACCTACACGGGTCGTGGTCCTTGTCACGAACAGTGGTGCAGGTCGTGAAGCATTTCTAGTATGAAGGCATGGAGGAGTTGAGATGAAGTTGGACCAAGTAAAGACCACAACCAACCTCACGGACCGTGGTCCTCATAACGGTCTGTGGTGCCAATCGTGAAGGTGAGCTAGTGGATAGGCAAAGAAACGTTGAAAAAGGAATTGGCCAAGTGAAGACCACAGACAACTACACGTACCGTGATCTTTGTCACGAGTCATGATGTTGTCCATGGTGAATGATATAATGAAGGGGCATTAGAACGTTGAAGAGAGAATCGATCAAGTGAAGACCACGGACAACTACACCAACCGTGGTCAATGTCACGAGTCGTGGTAGTGTCTGTGGTGACGATACATTTTACAGGTATTGAAGAACTTGTTATGGAGGAATCCAAGTGAGGACCACAAAGAGCTTCACGGACCGTGAAGCCCGTGACAAGTCGTAGGAGCAGGCGTGATAGGTTCGACAATTCAGTCCTACTTCGACTAGGACTCTTTTTAAAACACATTATTTGAATTAATTAGGTCGCTTTTTATGTTTTATCTATCTTACCTTGAATGACAAACAAGTTTCCTATATTCTCAGTTTGTGATTTTCGATTTTGAACATTGATTAAGTTCGATGTTTGGATTTTCGATTCTTGAATTATCGAAGTGGCTTGTTGATTTGCTTATTCTCGTAAGTACTTTCTAAACATGTTTCGTTTGATATTTCTAAATATTTGCGTGAAATCATGAGTGGCTAAATACCACAACTAGGGTTGTGAGATCCATGATGAAACTCCAATTGTAATTTCGTAAAACGAGTGAAAGGCAATTTACGTTTATAAATTGTAATTTAGCTTTTGTGATTCATGTATTCTGATGAGAGCACGCATTAGAGTGAGCCTGTATATGTCATTTGTTCGAGAGAAAAATAATAGTTAGGAAAAAGTTAAATTAATCTGACAAAATGGAGTCAAGGTTTAAGTTCGAGAGAAAAGAACCTTAACATCATTGTAGGCATGGGTAAATCGTGTAACACTCTAGGACCGAAAGGACTTGAGTGAAGATTATCTGAGTAGACTTAGAAGTGCCCGATATAGCTACATCACATGTATTTTGTAGAGGTAAATTGCCTGAAACTCAACTACGGAAGAACATTAGACGCAACATTATGGGAAACACAATCCTAGTTTCAGTTAATTATTGAAACAACTTCGAAACTGATATTTTGTCAACTGTTTAATTAGACTGTAGTCTGCAACTTTGGTTACCAAAGCGTTAATGCTAAACCCAATTTTACTTTTCGTAATTTTTTATTTAGGAAATAATAACGACATTTGAGTAAAACGCGACAGTGAAATCATTTATGTAAAGAAATTCTTTGTAGGATCGACCTCAACTCACACTGAGTTCTATAAATTGACTTCGACCTTTTATATCTCTTAATTGAGGTGTAAGTTTGGATGTATCGTATATCATGACGAATAAGAGAACAAAACTTTACTTCTTTTTGTAACTGCCCGAAAATGACCGAATATTACGTAAATACCCAAAATGGCTGAAAAATCAAGACACACACATAAACAATACAAAAAATGCCTAAATTTTTTTTGACTTGCACCAATACCTTAGAATATCGTGAAGAATAAGAGAACAAAACTTTACTTTTTTTCGTAACTACTCGAAAATGGCCTAACATTACGTAAATGTCACACTATGGCTAAAAAATCAAGAAAAACACATAAACAATACAAAAAATGCCTCAAAAGAATTTTGACTTGCACTAATGACCATATAATATCATGACGAATAAGAGAACAAAACTTTACTTCATTTCATAACTACTCGAAAATGGCCGAATATTACGTAAATTCCCCAAATTGGCTAAAAAATTGAGAAACACAACTAAACAATACAAAAAACCCCTCAATTTTTTTGCACTTGCACCAATGACCTTAGAATATCCTGACGAATAAGCGAACAAAACATTACTTCTTTTCATAATTGCTCGAAAATGGCCGAATATTATATGAATGCCCCAAAATGGCAGAAAAATGAAGAAATACACATAAGCAATACAAAAAACGTATCAAAAAAAATTTGACTGGCACCAATGACCTTAGAGTATCATCAAGAATAAGAGAATAAAACTTTACTTTTTTTCGTAACAGACCGAAAATATCCAAATATTACGTAAAAGACCCAAAATGGCCGATAAATCAAGAAACACACACAAACACTACAAAAAACACCTCAAAAAATTTTGACTTCCACCAATGACATAGAATATCTAGAATAATAAGAGAACAAAACTTTACTTCTTTTCGTAATTGGCCAAAAATGGCTGAATATTACGTAAATGCTCAAAATGACCGAAAGATCAAGAAACACACAGAAATAATACAAAAAACGCCTCAAAAAAACTTTTTATTTGCACTAATGACCTTAAAATATCATGACAAATAACAGAACGAAACTTGTCATCTTTTCGTAACTACCTGTAAATGGCCAAATACTACGTAGGCCGAAAAATCAAGAAACACACATAAACAATACAAAAAACGCCTCAAAAAAAAATTTCAGCTTGCACCAATGACCTTAGAATATTGTGATGAATAAGAGAACAAAACTTTACTTCTTTTCGTAACTACCCGAAAATAGCCGAATATTACGTAAATGCCCCAAAATGATAGAAAATTCAAGAAACACACATAAACAATACAAAATATACCTTAAAAAATTTTTGACTTGAACCAATGACCTTAAAATAACGTGATGAATAACAAAACAAAACTTTACTTCATTTTGTAACTGTCTGAAAAAGGCAGAATATTACGTAAATGCCCCAAAATGGCCGAAAAATCAAGAAAAACACATAAACAATACAACAAATGCCTAAATTTTTTTTTGACTTGCACGAATGACCTTACAATATCGTGATGAATAAGAGAACAAAACTTTACTTCTTTTCGTAACTTCTCAAAAAAGGCCGAATATTATGTAAATGCCTCGAATCGGCTAAATATCAACAAACACACATAAACAATACAAAAAATGCCACAAAATATTTTTGAATTGCACCCATGACCTTAGAATATTGTCATGAATAAGATAACAAAACTTTAGTTGTTTTGGTAACTGTCCGAAAAAGGCCGAATATTACGTAAATACCCCAAAATGCGTGAAAAATCAAGAAATACACATAAACAATACAAAAAACGCATCAAAAAGTTTTTTGACTTTCACCAATAACCTTTGAATATCGTGATAAATAAGAGAACAAAGCTTTACTTCTTTTTGTAACTGCTTGAAAATGGCCGAATATTACGTAAATGTCCCAAAATGGCCGAAAAAACAAGGAGCACAAATAAACAATACAAAAAACGCCTAAAAAATTTTTGACTTGCAGTAATGACCCTAGAATATCGTGACGAATAACAGAACAAAACTATAATTTTTTTCGTAATTGCTTGAAAATGGCTGAATATTATGTAAATGCCCCAAAATGGCCGAAAAATCAAGAAACACTCATCAACAATACAAAAAATGCCTCAAAAAATTTCGACTTGCACCAATGACCTTAGAATATCGTGATGAATAAGAAAACAAAACTTAACTTCTGTTCTTATCTACCCAAAAATGATTGAATATTACGTAAATGCCCCAAAATAGCCGAAAAAATCAAGAAACACACATGAACAATATAAAAAACGCCTCAAAAAAATTTGGACATGCATTAATGACCTTAGAATATCGTGAAGATTAAGAGAACAAAACTTTTCTTCTTTTCATAACTACCCGAAAATGGCCAAATATTACGTAAATGCCCCAAGATGGCCGAAAAATCAAGAAACACACATAAACAATACAAAAAATGCCTAATTTTTTTTTACTTTCACCAATGACCTTAAAATATCATGACGAATAAGTGAACAACACTTTACTTCTTTTCGTAACTGCCTGAAAATGGTCGAATATTACGTAAATGCCCCAAAATGGCCAAAAAATCAAGAAACACACATAAACAATACAAAAAATGCCTCAATTTTTTTTTTGACTTGATCCAATGATCTTAGAATATCGTGATGAATAAGAGAACAAAACTTTACTTCTTTTAGTAACTGTTCGAAATGACTGAATATTACGTAAATGCCAAAAAATGGACGACAATTAAAAAACACACATAAACAATTGCAAAAACGCCTCACATTTTTTTTTGACTTGCACCAATGACCTTAGAATATCATGATGAATAACAGAACAAAACTTTACTTAATTTTGTAACTGCCCGAAAATGGCCGAATATTACGTAAATTCTCCAAAATGGTCGAAAAATCAAGAAACAAACATAAATAATACAAAAAATGGCTCCAATTTTTTTTTTAACTTGCACAAATAACCTTAGAATATCGTGACGAATAACAAAACAAAACTTTACTTCCTTTTGTAACTGCCCGACGTAAATGTCCCAAAATGACCGAAAAATCAAGAAACACACATAAACAATACAAAAAGCATCTTAAAATTTTTTTGACTTGCATAAATGACCTTAGAATATCGTGATGAATAACAAAACAAAACTTTACTTCTTGTTGTAACTGTTCGAAAATGACTGAATATTATGTAAATGCCCCAAAATTGCCAAAAAATCAAGAAACACACATTAACAATACAAAAAAATGCCTCAAAAAAATTTCGACTTGCACCAATGACCTTAGAATATCGTGACGAATAAGAGAATATAACTTTACTTCTTTTTGTAAATGCCCCAAAATGGTCGAAAAATCAAGAAACACACATAAATAATACAAAAAACGCCTCAAAAAATTTCGACTTGCACCAATGTGTAACACCCGGAAAACTAGTAGGTGAAACTAGAGCCTTACTTGAGAGTTTTGGAGTTTGATGTGTAGTTTAGAATGGTAAAATGTCTTCCCAAACTTAGTATTAGGGGTTTAGGGGTTAAACGTCAAGGTACGACCCCCCAAGGACCAACCAAGGGTCCTTGAGGAGGACCCTAAAGCCTAACCCTTAAGTTGCCCCAAAACTGCCCAAAAAATGCACCTACGGATGGCACCTACAGCTAGTAAGTGGACCCCCACCCCGTAGGTGGGGGTTGTGGGTCAAGCCCTCCAAGTCAAGCTGAAGGTCATGACCTAAGGACCTGCAAGACGACCAGTAGTCCCATCCATAAACCGTAGGTCCCAGGCATAGGTCATGCTTGCAATTCTGCCTAAGTCTCGACTTGCACCAATGACCTTAGAATATCGTGACGAATAAGAGAACAAAACTTTAGTTCTTTTGGTAACTACCCGAAAAAGGCTGAATATTACGTAAATGCTCCAAAATGGCCGAAAAATCAAGAAAAACACATAAATAATACAAATAACGTCTCAATTTTTTTTTGACTTTCACCAATGACCTTAGAATATCGTGATGAATAAGAGAACAAAACTTTACTTCTTTTTGCAACTGCCCGAAAATGGCCGAATATTATGTAAATACCCCAAAATGGCCAAATAATCAACAAACACACATAAACAATACAAAAAATGCCTCAAAATTTTTTTGACTTGGACTAATGACCTTAGAATATCGTGACGAATAACAGAACAGAACTTTACTTCTTTTTGTAACTGCCCAAAAATGGCCGAATATTACGTAAATGCCCCAAAATGGCAGAAAAATCAAGAAACACTCATAAAAAAAATACAAAAAACACCTCAAAAAATATCGACCTACACCAATGACCTTAGAATATTGTGAAGAATAAGAGAACAAAACTTTACTTCTTTTCGTAACTGCCTGAACATAGCTGAAAAATTAAGAAACACACATAAACAATACAAAAATTCTTCAAAGAATTTTGACTTACACCATTGACCTTAGAATATCGTGACGAATAAGAGAACAAAACTTTACTTCTTTTTGTAACTACATGAAAATGGCTGAATATTACGTAAATGCCTCAAAGTGGCCAAACAATCAAGAAACACATATAAACAATACAAAAAATTTCTCAAATTTTTTTGACTTGGACTAATGACCTTAGAATATTGTGATGAATAAGAGAACAAAACTTTACTTCTTTTTGTAACTGTTCGAAAATGGCCGAATATTACGTAAATGCCCTAAAATTGCTGAAAATCAAGAAACACACATAAACAATACAAAAAATGCCTCAATTTGTTTTTGACTTGCACCAATGACCTTAGAATATCATGATAAATAACAGAAAAAAATTCACTTCTTTTCATAACTGCCCGAATATGGCTGAATATTAAAATCAACAAACACACATAAACAATACAAAAAATGCCTTTAAAAAATTTTGACTTGCACCAATGACCTTAAAATATCGTTACGAATAACAAAACAAAACTTTACATCTTTTTGTAACTTCTCGAAATTGGCTGAATATTACGTAAATATCCCAAAATGGCCGAAAAATCAAGAAACACACATAAACAATACAAAAAATGGCTCAAAATTTTTTTGACTTGCACCAATGACCTAAGAATATCGTGACGAATAACATAACAAAACTTTACTTTTTTTCGTGACTGCCCGAAAATGGCCGAATATTACGTAAATGCCCCAAAATTGCTGAAAAATCAAGAAACACACATTAACAATACAAAAAAATGCCTCAACAAAATTTCAACTTGCACCAATGAATTTAGAATATCGACGAATAAGAGAACATAACTTTACTTCTTTTCATAACTGCTCGAAAATGGCCGAATATTATGTAAATGCCCCAAAATGGCCGAAAAATAAAGAAAAACACAAACAATACAAAAAATGCCTCAAAATTTTTTGACTTGCACCAATGTGTAACACTTGGAAAACTAGAGGTGAAACTGGTGCCTTGCTCGAGAGTTTCGGAGTTTGATGTGTGGTTTAGAATTCTAAAATGGCTTCCCAAACTTAGGATGAGGGGTTTAGGGGTTAAATGTCAAGGTACGACCCCCCAAGCACCAACCAAGGGTCCTTGAGGAGGACCCTAAAGCCTAACACCAAAGCTGTCCCAAAGCTACCCAAAAAGGGCCACCTACGGATGGCACCTACGGCTAGTAAGTGGACTCATGCCCCGTAGGTGGGGGTTGTGGGTCAAGACCTCAAAGTCATGCTACAAGTCATGACCTATGGACCTGCAGGACAGCCAGTAGTCCCATCCACAAACCATAGGTCCCAGGCGTAGGTCATGCCTGTAATTCTGCCTAAGTATTAGCCAAGGGAGGGGTAAATTAGGTAATTCCTTTTGAGGTTAGTTTGAAGTGAAGTCATTTTATATTGTTTATTAGACCTATATAAGTAATTTTAAGCCTTTAACCACATCATATACTTCATAAACCTAAACTACCTAAATCAAAACCAACTTAACCCTCCCCAAAATCTTCTCTCTAAAACTCCATAGAAGAAGAAGAAGATCAAATTAGGGCTTGAAGAAGGGGGATTTTTCACACAATTTTGGTTGGATTTATTCATCTAAGGTATGGTAGTCTTGATTCATGGAAAGATTTCTTCCATGGAGTCCTCAAACTCTCATTTTTAAGAAGAAAATTCTCCAAAACCTAGGGTTTTCACTCCAAGTTATGGATTCTTCCTAAAACGTTTTCAATGATTTAATTGTCATATATTATGATTGAATTGTTATTTTATGGTGGTTTTATGACAAAATCTCCCATGAATTCCCCATAACCCTAATTTATGATTTTGTGATGTGGGTGAATTGTAGTAAGATGAATACTATGAAGTTGTTCTTGTAGTAGTTTAATTACTTGAATCATGTTATTATCCATGCATAAGTGTAGTAACTCTAGCTATGGTAGTGAATTATGATTCATGATCCTTGATGGGCAAATTGTGAGATTTTGTAATCATGATGTTTGTGTACATGACTTGTGAATACTTTGAAAGTAATGTGATCATGACTATAATGTAATTGTTGTATTGTTTAAAGGCTATTCTCAATTATACACTTGTGAATGATGACATCATATTGTGAAGGGTTTTCTCAATGTATAATATACCTTGAATTGGTAGGCTTAGGGCATCCTTTTCATATGTAATTAAAAGTGATCTTGATTGATATACCTTGTATTGGTAGACTTAAGGCATCCTCTTCTTGTGTAACTAAAAGTATCTTGACTTAATGAACCTTGAATCGGTAGGCCGATGGCATCCCTTTCATAAATGACTAATGGAGTATTCTAGGCTTTGTGTTGAATTGGTAGACCAATGGTATCCCTTTCATGAAGAGTCCATGAACTACTATAATGATGAACCTTGAATCGGTAGACCAAATGGTAGCCCTTTCATGAGGATTCAATGAGCTATTCTAATGATGTACCTTGAATCGGTAAGCCAATGACATCCCTTTCATGTGTGTAATAATTTACCTTGGGTCGGTAGGCCAATGACATCCCTCTCATGTGTAATAATGTTAAAAGAGAATTAACTACTCTATGGGAATTTAATGCTTAGCACTGAGTGGATATTGTGTGGTGGAGTCTCTCTCAATGTTAGGCCGGGTTTCTTGCAACGACCTCCTTATCCCATAACTATGTCCCCGTAGGTTATTAGTTAGGGGATCCACCTAAGCTAAATTACAGGTTCTACCTTAGGCAAGTAGACCAACCATTTATGGTGTGGGATAGACACCAGATTCCATGATTTGCTCACATAGTCTATGTTGGTTAGGGCTTATTCCCATCATGTGATTTATGTGCTATGGTTACTCAAGGAGTTCTTATAAAGTGTGGGTGGGGGTATGGGACTTCATCCATGCATTGCACGAGTAGGTGATACGCTCAAATTACACCTCTCTAAAGAAGTATAAGCGGTCGTTGTCAAATAAAGAACCCAACTTGTAGGTTGGGGTCGATCCCACGAGGAATATGGTTTAGAATTAAACTTAACTCACTGTTATATTCATTTAGTCAACTTATTTCCGAGACAAGTAAGTAACCGGGGGGGGGGGGGGGGGATTTGTGTAACAAATAACTGGTTATTGTTTAAGTAACAAGTGAGCAAGATTCGAACTTTGTTGTTATCAATGAGAGAGAGAAATTAGGGTGAATGTGTTCCCCATAAGCCCATAACTCGGTAATGCTAATAATAGTAATCCTTTCCTAGTGTATCACATGAAAAGTTGGTAAGATAGGTATCGCTAAGAGATTGATCCTCCAAGTAGGGAATTTCAATCCGTACCTTGGTTCGGCTACATGTGTATAATTTACTAACCCTTACCTCTACCTGAGATTAGACATCACATCAATGTATGACTTAGTTTTCACCCTCGTACCAATTGACATTAGACTATTAGATTGTATCACACTAAATCTCTGTTGATAATTCTTTTCTTATTAACTACCTCCTTGGTCCAGCAAGTAGCAACAAGGCGAGTTCTAACGTTGGCCACCATTAAAAAGACTTCTAAGTGAAAGATTCACCAATGCATGCATCAACACTATTCAAGAGTTACTTAGTTATTATTCATACGTTGTTAATCGCTCATGGTTCCACTACTACAAAAAAGGCGTATGGAGGCAATTAAAAATGTATTTAGTGGCAATTATAATTGCCGCTATAACATATACCAGCCATTAGTCTTTTGCCGTTGTTGATGCGGTCGCTAAAGGTTTTAGCAACCATTTAGAAAATTGCCGGTAAAGACAATTTCTACGGCTGCTAAAAGTCACCAGCAATAACAACAATTGTTTAGCAGTAATTATAATGGCCAGTAAATTCTTTTACAACATGACTCATTTCACCTTTTATCGTCTTATTAAATTGTCGCTAAATCGAATAAAATTACCACTAAAAAGGACATGTATTAACGGCTATTGTGTACTGACAATTGTAATGGCCGCTAAATCAACTTTTCAAAATGACTCAATCAGTATTTTCCGTGTCTGTTTTTATTGCCGCTAAATCCAACTAAATTGCAACTAAAAATTTACATGTTTTGAGGGCTATTATTTAGCAACAATTATAATAGCCACTAAATTCTTTCTAAAATGGCTTGGCTTCCCTTTTTACGGTTCATTTTTTTTTCTAGCAAATCAAATTAAAATGTTAGAAATTATTTTTTTTTACAAAAGCAAGTACTAATATACATATCTAGAGAAAATTATAATTAAAAATATTATTATTAAATTAGAGAAAACATAATATATTTCATCAAATCTCACCAATTAAAAGCAAGTATGAATTCGTATCGAGTTAAAAAATAATACTACATGTTTAATGTAAATAGTGTATATCAATGTAACTTTTTGTATCGAATACCATCAATAATAAATTTCTAAATTCATAGCCCTCCAGCAATTTCCTCAACTCTTCATAGCATTGAATCTTCCACATGCTACTTGAATATCATATTGTATTGTCTGAAATAATAAAACACGAAAATGTTAAGAATATGAAATCTGTGTAAAATATTTGTATACATTAACTGTAAGTCAAATCTAAAACTAAAAGGAGATGACCCGGTAATAAGCATTGTATTTAACTATAAGTCAAACCAAACCTAAACATGACCCAATATTTGGCACTATATTAAATACAAGTCTTACCAAACCTAAAACAAGCTCATATTCGAGATGTCATAACATTTAACTCTTATAAGGGAGTGGAAATACTCATTATCTATTTGGATCTATTGACAAGGTTTCGACCAGAAGAATGTGTATTTTGCCAAGGCTAAGCAGAAATATAAAGAAATCATATGGAACTTAAATCAATTATTAAGTTTCACTATTCTGTCATCTGAATCATTTCATCACACTTTTGTCCCTTGTTTTATCGAACAAGCTCAATTAAGTACCATAAAACTGAAGATTTATTACAAGGTTAATAAAAGCTGACCAAATATTATTGCACTCCACCAATCCTTCATAGCAATGTAAAATAAAGCAATATCTTGATGAAATCTAATTTTGAGGACAAAATAACTTGCCAAAATCATAGAGAAGAAAGGAGAGTTTAACACCATGTATGTTGTTGTAGGTTCCTTTGGTATATAGCTCCAGGTCAAATCAAAATCTTAGCTTGAACTTTGTTCTCCAATGACCCTTTTATATCAATTTCTTTAACATTATCAAAAGTATGACTAACAAAGTTTCTATTTGGTTATATACTATGTTTATACAATGAAAGTGAATAAGAAGATTGATATCTATAACTTTGAAGTGGTTCTTACCCATTCAAATGTCATTGCTGATTTAAGTAATGTGCAAAGATTACCAGGGTCTTGCTTCAAATAGTAGCCGTGTGGTTAATGATTTTGATATTTACAATGATTGACTTAAGAGAATATATCACTAGTTAAAGCATAAATAAAATGTAATATATTATTCTTGAACTGTATCTAACAGCTACAAGGAAAAAAAAATCCACACAGTAAAGAAATTAAGACAGCCTTTATAGAAGGAAGGTTACTTGTAATTTATCTTATTGTAAATATGATTCCTTATTATAATATGTCAAGTTCTAGTTTTTCTGTATTAAGGAAGATTTGCAGTAGGTGAGGATAAGGAAAAAAAAATCATTTTAACATTAATAACTATTCAAAAATTTAATGAAGATCTAAGTAGCATTCATTCTTGATATTAGCAGTCTTAGTTACCGTGAATATTCTGAGTAGGCAAAAAGTAAAGATTCAAAGCTAACACAAAAACATGGTCTAGATTACCTAGATTTTATCTAGAACTATAATTCAATAAGCATTCAGGAACCATGTGTTGGGTTATGAAGGTGATTAGGGCGTCATGCGGAAGCTTACAATTTACAAATCATATAGTTGATAAATCAGATAACAAAAAAAACTTATACTAAAAATCAAAAAACTAATATAAAGAAAAGCATTGAAACTTTAGAGAGAATAAATCTCCCCATAAACAAAACTTTTAAATGACTACATTGTGGATGTTATTGTTTTTGTGTTAGAAGAAACAAACCTATATTTATAGAGTCCTAAAACCTTTTCTTATTAGAAAAGGACTCTAGCTAATCTAAAACTCTTTTCCTAGAAGGAAAGAATAAACCAAATATGAAAGAATATTATATTTTCCTTTGAGAAAAAGTAAAAACATTTATGGTAATGTTTTGTCTTTTCTTTAAGAAAAATTAATTATTAAATTATGGTAAGAAAATCAGGACAAAACCCTAACAAATCTCCCCTTTTGGCTGGATTTTCTTGACAAAGCTTGATCTGTTTTCTTCATTGCATGATAATCTTGTTCTTCACAAAATCTTCATCACTGTTGCTTGCAATGGTTAAAAATAAAGTTTAAAATATATGGGTTAAAAGTGGGTTAAAAATATTTTATTTTTATTCTTAAAAATTGTAGCAACAGGAATGTTGAAAATATGATTGAAACCTCTTCTCCACATGTAGCTTGACAAAAAATCTTCATTATCATCAAATTGATTGTAAATTGATTTGAAACCACTTGAACCTTTCTTCAATCCTGTTGAACCATTGGTTCATTGAACCATGTGCTCTGATACCACTTGTTGAGTTATGTGCTCTGATACCACTTGTTGGGTTATGAATGTGATTAGGGCGTCATGCGGAAGCTTACAATTTACAAATCATATAGTTGATAAATCAGATAACAAAAAAAACTTATACTAAAAATCAAAAAACTAATATAAAGAAAAGCATTGAAACTTTAGAGAGAATAAATCTTCCCATAAACAAAACTTTTAAATGACTACATTGTGGATGTTATTGTTTTTGTGTTAGAAGAAACAAACCTATATTTATAGAGTCCTAAAACCTTTTCTTATTAGAAAAGAACTCTAGCTAATCTAAAACTATTTTCCTAGAAGGAAAGAATAAACCAAATATGAAAGAATATTATATTTTCCTTTGAGAAAAAGTAAAAACATTTATGGTAATGTTTTGTCTTTTCTTTAAGAAAAATTAATTATTAAATTATGGTAAGAAAATCAGGGCAAAACCCTAACACCATGTAGTACATTCTTCTTTTGGACTTCATAATCAGAGGCATCTGCTTAAAAAACTAACATCAAAAAGCTTTTGAGAGTCTCATTATCAGCTTTTTCTACAGACAAAAGCAGATTATTATCTGTGAATTCATTGGAAACTCTTTTAATGTGAGTATTTATCTCTTGTCACATAAATAGGAACTCATGGAAAATAAAACCACACTTATGTTTCCTTTGAAGACTATGACATAAAGATTTAGGACTACTGTACTTTGTAATGTTAATAATCTAGAATGCAACAAGTTTAATTAATTTAAGGACTATATCTAGATCAGAAAGTTTTAAATACTGATATCATTAAACAAATGCCACTTAATAACTAATCATTATTATACTCACTCTCAAAAACTATACCCCATGGGAACATATGGAACACTTAAAGAACAGTTTGTATTATAACCTCTCATTTTATTGTACCTTCTATACACACCAAAGTCATGACGAAAGTGAGTGCCGATTGTTACTGGTAAAGAGTTCAGCAAAAAATCAAAAAAGACATCAAAAGTTGGCACTGATGTAGAAAAATATCAAGATAATGTGAGGAAGCTATTTGATGAATAGTGAATTGGTAGTGAAATCACAAGAAATTGGTAATAATGGGGTGCAGGGTTGACTTTTTGTTGATCATCAAGCTAATTAGTTAGTGTAACAAAATTCTCGACAATAAATAGATTGTGTGACAACTAAGAGAAATGGAAATTTGGTGATTAGAGATGTCAATTAATCTGATTGTGCAACAATTTTAGCTATTGATACTTATACTACTTGTGTGCAGTCTGGGAAATATTAATTTTGTCTAGTCCTAACGACTATATTGAAAAGAAACTAAGGAAATGAATAAAGACGGGTATTGAGCAACATGCGGCTACATATTGCGGACTAGCTGAACACTTTGTTGCCAATATGATTGCTCCTAGTTCTAGCAAGCAAAGGAATTTTTTGCAGCAACCAACTACTGGAGACAGAGGTGCTACATGGCATGGTGATGCAAGTGAGTTAGTGATCCAAGATAGTGAAAAGTGTGTGCAACATATTTGTGATTCAAGGTCTTTGTTTGATGCAAGACAAGTTAATTATGAACAACAATTAAGGAGTTTATTTGCTGGATTGGGTGTTGATGTATAAGGGGATGTTATAACTCTAAAACCAGCAAATTTGGCTATTACTGAAGCACTAGAGTCAGCTATTAATAAATCCACACATGTTATTGATAGGCAAGTGTGAAGTACAGGTCAAACATCAAGGGTGCAACTTATTAATATGGATATGGTTCAAGATTTTTTTGGTGAAAAAGATGCTACTGGCCAAGATACTTTGGCAATTGTTGTGACTATAGATCAACAAAATTAATAGTCTAAACTCTAACTGATTAGAGTTATGCAGACATTAGTAAAGTAGGGATTAGTCATGAGTGAATTTATGACTTAATATTATACATGAATAACTTATTTTCTATTAACCTACAAAATATTGCATAAGTTATACGAAAAATAATACATGGATAACTTTTTGTTCCAACTACCAAATGATCCCTAAGAATGCACAGCCTGAGCAAAAACTTAATGAGCAAAATGAGAAGGATGTAGACCATGATATTTGACTCAGATCAGAATGCCTGGAACAAATAAATTGTTTCATCAACAAGTTCCTTCTCATTTTTTTAATTAATTAAGAAATTCTCCACTATATATGATATGCAAGTACCATAACTCATACCCTCAAAACTAACCAACATTGCACGAAATTTTATTATAAAATTTCTCTTTGACTAAAGAACTTTCATAGCCCTGTTTCCTACAACGCCTAATCATTCTCCAAACCCTAAAACAAAAGCTCCATGATATCTACATAAGATATAAACTTTGCAAGTAATGGCTAACCAAATAATTCAAAGGGAAGATAAGAAACAGAGAATGCATAGTACCTGTGGTGTTTTGAGAGAGAGCAAAGGAAAAGAGGAGAGAGATGAATCTGCAATCCCAAAGGGAGAAAAGAGAGGAGGGGGAGGTCGAGTACAATGAAAAAAATCAAAATATTCGAATAATTAAAAGAACGATTTCAAAGAATACATATGATACCATATGAGTACCCACAACAATGAGGAAGAAAGGTCTGCTCTATTCTCAATGGTGAATGTGACGGTGGGGTCCATATTTTGTAGGAAAAAATAAATTGGAGGGAGAACAAAATTTTCACAAAAGTTAAATTTTAATCAACCTTTACAGGCTAATACGTTGGACTGCCAGTAAAGGAACGTTCTTTCTCAGCCAATCTATAAAAGCCGGTAAAACTTGCATTAAGTTAAAACTGCAGTGGTAAATACACTATTGCCAGTAAACAATTGTTGGTCAACGAGGTTTACATGCCTTATTTATAGAAAAACATGTCCTAAACAAAAAGGTAACAAAATAAGGAAATAAACGTTCTGGACGCGATTTCAGCTATCATCTCACACTTCCACGTCTAAGCCTATTTCTTGCAAAATATAACACGAAACATTAATTCCTAATACAATATGGCCCTAGACACACATGACTCTTAAGTGAAATGTACAAAAATATCATAAACTCACGGTATATCAACACCCTCAACTTAAACTCCTTTTTTGTCCTCAAGCGACACACTAAACTCTAAATGACACTTGTGTAGAAGAAGACATACAAACTCAAGCAATCACATGGCTATTTCAATCCATTCCATTTTCTCAGTGCAAATCTTTTTTCTTAGACTCAACAATCTAACTCATGCAGATCAAGATATGACAAAGATTGACCAATAGATACCCTAACATGCACTTTTCACAATCACCAAGGTACCAACTTTATGACAATATAACTAGTGTCCTCACTTCAAATGAAGTCCTTTTCACACAGAAGATAAGAATTTTAAAATTTTAGGATTTATTCAACACTCAAGCTCAAAAGTGACTTCAAATACAGTTAATGCTCGATACCATAGGCTTTCCCTTATTTTCACTGCTTAGACTCTCCAAACTAGTTGCTAGGATTACTATAGGACTTTCTTAGCTTGTAATATAGGCTCACGGTCATGTGTGGTACATTTGGATTTTTTTAGTTATTTTCTGCCCTCTATGACATTACATTGGTTTTTTTACCTCTTTCTCAACCTATTTTTGGCATCCTTTCATTTTACTTTCTTTCCCTTAACTCTTTTCAACATGGATGTGACTTTTGACTTTGTGACTTATTTTTCACTTTCTTCTTTTTCTTTATTTCTTTCAGCACTCTTACTTATCATCTTTTTGCCTCTTTTGCACAAAGTCACATCTTTTTTTTTTCTTTTTCTCTTTTCAACACAAAAATCTTTTCATACCCTTTTTCTTTTGGTTTCCTCTTTCATAGCCACCCTCAACTTATGGATTTTGCATTAGTTGAGGTGCACAATGTCCAATGTCGAACCTAAGGTAACTTTTGGCTTAGCCACCCTCAACTTAGGCTTTTGGCCTAAGTCAAGGTGCACATGTCCAAGAAGGGACCGAGGCCAAGACAATTATTTAAGGAAAGGTGAGTTAGGTGAATCAAAAGAAATGGTCTATTTAAGGCTCAAGTATTTGGATCAAAGGGAACATTGATTTCATTTGGTCGGATCATTTTAGGCTTAAGTGGACTATTTTGTACAAGGGCCTATGATCACTTCCCAACTTCTAGCCTAGATCATCTTAGTAGGACCAATGGGGCAAGTTCTAGATTGGCACACACTGTCTGAACATTCAACTTTTCTCACACACTCTTGGCACATTGTTTCATTATCAGATTATTAGATTACCCAGTTCAAGTTTTAGCTTACATAAAAAGGTCAAATTAGTTCCTTATTATGTCACATTGAGATCCAACACATTCAACTCATCAAGACTATTGATCTAGCACATTTCAACATTTTTGGATAGTAATCATTTTTTGTGATTTTTATTCCATCGTACTTTCAGTTTTCTACTTATTTCTATACATACATTCCTATACATGATGATTCAATAGAAATTAAAATAGTCTCTTGGGGAAAAGAACACAGGAAAGAAAACTCCAAAAGAGGATTATGAGTTGGTCTACTCATACATCACCCTAACACTCACAATCCATTTACCCCACCCCCAACAAAATAAAGTGTGATTATCCCTAATGCACAAAAATTAAAAGAGAAAGGATTGGGTGAAGCAAACCTGTGGTGCATATGCCCCGAAGACCTCTCAACAAGTGGGTGGGTTCGATTTCCTGGGGCCTGCTGGATCAACACTCGGTCACAATCAATAGTGCCCGCACCAACCATCTCAACACCCTCAGTAGTGATATCATCAACTCTCGCCGCACCATTAGTAGTGCTCATATCAACTCTCACTGCACCATCAGTAGTGCTCACGCTGCTAGAGGCACCAATACCTATCTCCCTAGCCTACTGTTATCGCATCTCATTATCAACTATGGATGCCCTTTGGGCCGTCTCAAGTTCTTGGCGCTCCCTCTTGCGAGTTCTCCTAACCTCAGTGTTATCAGAAGTGCGATCGAAATGGGTGATATATTGTGAGTTTACGATATTTTTAATACATTTCACTTAAGAGTTATCAGTGTCTAGAGCCATTTTGTATTGGTATTAATGTGTTTTTATCTTGTTTGTAGGAAATAAGTTTGGACGTGGGAGTTAGGAGACAGCTAAAGGAATGCTGCAGAAAAAGCCACCTACAGACGTGACCTACGAACCGTAGGTCCATTCACGGTCTGTAGGTGAAGGGTGTAGATAATGGGCAAAGCTTGGAGAGGAAATCAGGGAATTCTTAACTAAGTGTGGAACCACGACTAGGATCGACAAATCGTAGTTCGGTTTACGGACCGTACTACAAGTCTGTCAAATGATTTAGAGGAGGTGTTCCACTACCTGATTTGAAGATTCTAAGTACAAAGCTACAGAAGAGGATCCATGAACTGTGGACTGAACCACTGTCCGTACTGTTGATCCATCGATCGCGTCAGAGATAAAGATTTTTGAATTATGAAAATTTGCCTAAGTCCTGAGCCACAGAAGGGACCTACGGACCGTAGGTCAATCCACGGTCCATAGGTCAGTCTTGTCAATGACAACCACGTCCATAAACTTTATTTCCTTATTTCATTTCCTTTTTGGTTGGGACTTGTTTTTCTATATATAGGTCATGTAAACCTCATTTTTGAGGGTTAGACTTTATTATTTTAATTCTAGTTTTTGTCTTTGGAGATTAACTTGGAATTTTAGCAATTCTTGATTTCCTAAGTTCATTTTGAAGATTTTGACTTCGAAATTCAAGTTGAGATTCTAGGTTTATTCTTCTCATTACGTAAGTTCATGATTTCTTTTATTAAAAATATGAATTGTGTTCTTGCTACTATGGGTAACTAAATCCACAACTAGGGTTGTGGGAACCATGAGCGATTAACAAAGTATGAATAGTAACTAAGTAGTTCTTGAATAGTGTTATTGCACGGATTGATAATTCTTTCGTTTAGAAGTCCTTTTAGCGGTTGCAAACATCAGAACTCTCCTTGTTGCTTCTTGCCAGACCAAGGAGGTAGTTAATAATAAAAGAATTATCAACATAGATTTAGTGTGATACTACTAATTGTCTAATGTCGATTGGTGCGAGGGTGAAAACTAAGCCATACATCGATGTGATGTCTAATATGAGGTAACAGTAAGGGTTAGTAATTATACACACGTAGCCGGACCAAGGAGCAGGGTGAAATTCTCTAGTTGCCAGACCAAGGAATTAGAGATACCTCTTATCACTTTGCATGTAATACACTAGGAAATGATTACTATTACTAGGATTACCACATTATGAGCTTATGGGGAACACGCACACCCTAGTTTCTCTCTCATCTTGATAACAACAAAAGTTTGAATCTTGCTTGCTAATTGTTCACATAACTTTCAGAATTTGTTTTACAAATACCCCCCTTTAGTTACTTGTTTCGGAAATAAGTTGATTAAATGAGTATAATTGTAAGCTGAACTTAAGTCTAGACCATATTCCTCGTGGGATTGAACCCAACCTCCAAGTTGGGTTCTTTACTTGATAATGATCGCTTACGCTTCTTTAGGGAGGTGTAATTTGAGCGTATTAAATTTTGGCGCCGCTGTCGGGGAATAAGGCTTTTAGATTAAGTTTAACTACATTATTGAACTTTAGTCAAATATTTCCTAATTTTACTAATTCTTTTGTTTTTGTTTCTCTTAGGTTCCTACTCTAGTGTATGCCAAGTACAGGGAGCCAAGGTGAACCACTTACTCCATACGATCCAGAATTGAACAGAACTTTGCGAAGAATGAATAACCAAGGAGTCCTAGTCAATCCTATAGGAGGAAATTTAGGTGATGGAGTTGGGTTGCAACCTCCGAAGGTTGGTGATGAGAATAATCAGGTTCAAGCTGAAAATCTACTAAGAGATGTAGTGAGGGTACAGGACCCACCAAGACCAAGATTGCGTGATAACTATAGGGTCAACTTTAATGCTGCTGAATTTGACGGACCTCTTGTTCTAGCCCCTTTACCTCTAGGGAATACATTTATGGTGACTAGAAGTTTGATGCAAATGCTTATAGCAAGGGGTTTGCTTTCTGTTTTGGCATCGGAGGATGCACATGCTCATGTAGCCAAGCTGAGGAGTGTTTGCAAAAGTTGTGTGGGTCAACCAGACTTGGACATGGATGTCATTGGATTGTGACTATTCCCTCTATCATTGACCGGCGATGCTGTTGTGTGGTTTACTAAGCTCTCTAATAACTTAATCTATACATAGGACCAATTAACTGAGGTGTTCCTGGCAAGATTCTTTCCCGTGTCAAAGAAGCTGAACCACAAAGATAAACTCAACAACTTCGTAGCACTACCTGGAGAGTCTTTGAGTAGTTCTTGGGACAGGTTCACTACTTTTATAAGAGGTGTCCCGAATCACCGTATTGATGATGAATCACTAAAGGAATATTTCTATCGAGGTCAGAATGACAATAGTAAGGCGGTGCTTGATACTATCGCTGGAGGTTTATATGGTGAGTGCACTTTTGAGCAGATTGCAGAGAAACTGGAGAAGATTTCCTAAAACAATAAAGTGTGGAGCACTAGAAAATTAGATACTGGGAGAAACACGTTTGTACTCCAATCTACAACTAACCAATCTACTTATGATATTCGTGAGGAAATGGCTCAGATGAGGACAGGACGGGGGTTGGTCCTGAAGCATATGAGCGGAAGTTCAGAAAAGGTAAATGCGGTTAATTACTTGACCAAGACTCCACCACCACTAGAGGAGGAATATTACTAAGAGAAGGATGCTTATATGGTGAATGATTAGACGGGGGGTTTCCGAGCCAACGCCCAAGTTTCCAACTCAGAGAATTGGCGCCAAGGGCAAGAAAACCAAGGTCGGAACTATGGCAACTACAATTGAGAAGGTCAATATGTCCGGGATGGGAACTACAATCGTGACAACAACTACAATCGAAACAACTATGGCAACAAAAACGATCAGGTTGGACCTTATGTTTCTCCTCAAAATTGGGAATCTGGTAATAGGGAGGCTGGAGGTAATATGTCATGTATTGAGGATATGATGCAAAAGATGATGTAGAGGTTTGATGCGACTGATGAGAATGTGAAGGAGATGCGAAATGACTTGTCTGGTATTGGTCAAAAAGTTGATGCCTATGCGGTGTTGATCAAGCATCTCCAGCAACAGATGACTCAGTTGTCCACTACAGTAAACCCATGTCAACCTGGCACACCATCTAAAATCCAAAGGATGATGGGCATTGTATGTTAGTCACTACTCGAGGGGGTAAGTAGACCATTGATCCACCTATGTCATCTGGGGTGGAAGTTGAGGCTAGTAAAAATGTTGATATGATCAAGGTAAATGGATAGTCTGAGAATAGAACAGAGAAGGAAGTGAAGATAACCCAGAAAGTTGTTCCCATGCCTAGATCTCCATCTCCTTTCCTACAGAGGTTAGTGGAGAAGACTGAAGAAGGTAAATACCGTAGGTTTATTAGTATGTTGAAGTAGCTTTCCATCAATGTGCCGTTGATAGAAGCTTTGGAGCAAGTGCCTGGGTATGCGAAGTTTATGAAGGACTTGGTAACTAAAAAGCGAGCCGTGAGTTTTGAAGATGATGATAAGTTGCAACACTGTAGTGCTATTGCTACTAGGTCCCTTGTGCAGAAGAAAGAGGATCCTGGTGCATTCACTATCCCTTGTACTATTGGGTTGCTACATTTTGCAAAGGTATTGTGCGATTTGGGTGCTAGCATCAATTTGATGCCATTGTCTATTTACAAGAAGTTGGGTTTAGAGGATCCAAAACCGACTGCGATGCGACTGCTTATGGCTGATAGAACTGTGAAGAAGCCCATTGGTGTGCTCCAAGATGTACTAGTGAAAGTGGAGTCTTTTATCTTTTTGGCAGATTTTGTGATATTTGATTGTGATGTGGACTTTAAGATTCCCATTATCCTTGGGAGATCATTCTTAGCCACAGGGCGCGCATTGGTTGATATGGAGAAGGGGCAGATGAAGTTTTGATTGAATAATGAAGAGGCATCGTTCAATATCTGTAGGTCCATGAAGCAGAGTAGTGAGCTCAAATCAGTATCCATGGTGACGCATATTGTAGAGAGTAGTTATGAAGTGTCTGTTGAAGAGACGTTCCGTGTTGATGCACTAGCACCGGTAATGATGAACTTTGAGAGTGATGGTATTGAAGACTATGATGAATTGGTCGCCACACTTGATAGATTTGAATTTTGTTCAAAACCAAAGAGATTGGAGTTAGACATGAAGAATTGTGACTCTCCACCTGCTAGACCGTCTGTTGAAAAGGCTTCGAAATTGGATCTTAAGGCTCTACCACATTTCAACTATTTATTCTTGGGGAAAGATTTAAATATGGCACAAGTTGAGGCATCAGTTTCCATGTTGAAGAGGTTCAAGCGAGCTTATTGGGTAGACTATTGAAAACATTATTAGGATTTCTCCAGGTATTTGTTCTCATAAAATTCAACTCATGCTGAATCATATGCCTAGTATTGAGCACCAGAGAAGACTAAATCCGCCTATGCAAGAGGTAGTTAAGAAGGAAACCATCAAGTGGTTGGATGCTGGAGTAATTTATCACATTGCAGATAGTAGTTGGGTGTGCCCTGTTCAGTGTGTGCCCAAGAAAGGTGGGATTACTGTGGTACCTATTGAGAGAAACACTCTTGTTTTGATGCGGCCCGTAACTTGACGGAGAGTCTGCATGGACTACAAAATATTAAATGCTTGGACAGAAATGACTATTTTCCTATGCTGTTCATGGATCAGATGTTGGACCGACTTGCGGGTAAGGGTTGGTATTGTTTCCTTGATGCTTATTCGGGCTACAATCAGATTTCTATAGCTTCGGATGACCAAGAGAAGACCACCTTCACTTGCCCTTATGGGACTTTCACATTTAAACAGATGCATTTGGGATGTGTAAGCTCCAGCGACCTTCCAACGTTGTATGATTTTGATATTTTCTGATATGGTGTAGGAAAATATTGAGGTATTTGTGGATGACTTCTCTATAGTAAGTGACTCTTTTGATCATTGTCTAGACTATTTGGCTGAGGTGTTTAAACAGTGTGAAGAGTGCAATCTTGTGCTCAACTGGGAGAAATACCACTTCATGGTGAAAGAAAGGATAGTTCTGGGTCATCGGATTTTTGAGAAGGGTATAGAGGTTGATAGAGCGAAAGTTGAGGTAATAGAAAGCTTCCACCACCTGTCTCTATTAAAGGTGTTAGAAGTTTTCTTGGGCATGCAGGTTTCTATAAAAGGTTCATCAAGGATTTCTCCAAAATTGCACATCCATTGTGCAAACTGCTCGAAAAGAAGTATAAGTTTGATTTTGATGATGCCTGTCTGAGAGCATTTGGAGAGTTGAAGGAGAAGTTAATTACTGCACCTATCATTATTTCACCAAATTGGGGACAACCGTTTGAGGTAATGTGTGATGCGAGTGGAGTGGCGCTTGGTGTGGTATTGGGACAGAGGCGAGAAGATTCTTCATCCTATTTACTATGCTAGCAAAGCTCTAAATATGGCTCAAAAGAACTATACATTGACTAAGCAGGAGCTTCTTGCAGTGGTTTTCACATTCGAGAAATTTCGATCCTACTTGCTTGGTACTAAGGTCATTATGCATACTGACCATTCTGCATTGATGTATTTGATGGCTAAGAATGATGCAAAACCGAGGTTTATTAGATGGATGTTGTTGCTTCAAGAGTTTGACTTTGTGGTGAAAGATAGAAAGGGGATAGAAAATTAGGTTGCTGATCACTTTTCTAGATTGGAGAAAGCAGTTATGCTAAAGCTTGGCGATAGGTTGAAATTATTGATGCTTTTCTAGATGAACAGGTATTGGATGCTTCTCATGATCTAATTCCTTGTTTCGCAAACTTTGCTAACTACTTGGCAAGTGATCAGGTGCCATCGGATTTGTCTTTTCACCAAAGGAAAAGTTTATGTATAATGTGAAGAAGTTCTTCTGGGATGAGCCGTACTTGTATCGTAGTTGTGCTGATGGGATTATTCGTCACTGTGTGCCCAAGGTCGAGATGTTGAGTATAATAGAGGTGTGCCATTCATCGCCTATTTGTGGGCATCATAGTGGTATTCGGATTGCGTATAAAATTTTGCAGTGTGTGTATTACTGGCCTACCATCCACCAAGATGCTTATGATTTCGCCAAGTCTTGTGACCGTTGCCAAAGAGAAGGAGGAATTTCAAAGAGGCAAGAGCTTCCTATGAATCCTATATTGGTGATAGAGTTGTTTGATGTATGGGGCATTGATTTTATAGGTCCATTTGTGAGTTCACATGGAATGAAGTATACTCTTGTTGTAGTTGACTATGTGTCGAAGTGGGTGGAAGCAATTGCGCTTTCCAATAATGAAGGTAAAAGTGTAACCACATTCTTGAAAAAGAATATCTTCTCCAGATTTGGTACACCTAGGGTGATTATTAGCGATGGAGATTCCCACTTTTGTAATAAGTTGTTCAAGGCATTACTTGAGAAATATGGCATCCGCCATAATGTAGCCACTCCTTACCATCTGTAGTCTAGTGGGCAAGTTGAAGTGTCCAATAGAGAGATCAAAGCAAATTTTGGCAAAGACTGTGAATGCTAATAGAAAGGATTGGTCAGGAAGCATGATGATGCTCTATGGGCCTATCGCACCGCATTCAAGACTCCCATAGGTATGTACCCCTACCAATTTGTATATGGGAAGTCTTGTTATTTGCCGATAGAGTTAGAGCATAAGGCTATGTGGGCACTAAAGAAGCTAAATTTAGATTGGGTCACTGCATCAAATCAGAGAATGAGTGACTTGAATGTGCTTGATGAGTTTTACCTAAAAGATTATGAAAGTTCTGCCTTGTACAAGGAGAAGATGAAGAAGTATCATGATCAAAGGATCAAAAAGAGAAAATTTGTTGTGGGTGATCTGGTGCTTCTATTCAACTCTAGGTTGCGCTTGTTTCCGGGCAAGCTCAAGTCCAAGTGGACTGGGCCATTCTTAGTCACGCAAGTGCTCCCACATGGAGCGGTGGAGCTTGAAAATAGTTAGGGAACAAGGTTCAAGGTAAACGGTCAAAGGATTAAGATCTATTGGGGAAACCCGAGAAAGTGTGCAAGAAGTTGTTGAGTCCTATTATCTTGATGAAGTATGAGTAATCAAGAGGCCTACGTTGTACCGCAACATTAAATCAAGTGTTGTTTGGGAGGCAACCCAAGATGTACAATCTAGCCAACTATAGGTTTTTCTTTTTGGTTTGGTAGTTTTTTTTGTTTATTTGTTTTTCTATATCCTTTGAGATAGGTGCTTATTTTTGTTTTAGTGTTGGCTAGATATAACATAAGGTCCATGCCTAAAAAGTGTCCAAAAAATGTAAAAAGAAAGGCCTAACGGTTGCTACATGTGCAGGGTTGAAAAGCAAAATCTGCAGAAAAAGTTTGTTGCATAGGTCTATAGACCCCATCGACGGTCTGTGGTTCATTCTATGAACCGTGAATGGTGTCCGTAGATCCCAGGTAAGTTTTCTAAATTTTCTAAGTGTGAGAGTGACCTACGAATCCCATCTATGGACCATTGACTGACCTACAGATCGTAGACGGGGTATCATGAGTCCAAACCCTAGTTCTGCCTAACCCGACCCGGACCTCTTTTAAATAAAATACTCCTTTTTCAAATTAGTTTCCCACTTCCAAAATTACCTCCTAACCGTTTCTAAACTCCTCAAAATTCCTAAAACCCCTCCATATTACCACTCTTCCTCCATTGATTACTCCACATTCATCCTCTCACATCCCCAATTCCCTTATCTCTCTCAAATCCCTTCATCCCAAATTCCCCAAGAGGTTTTGGTGCGAAAGGTGAGTTAAAAGTGTTGGAAGTCTAGAGTCATCATACAATCACCCCATTTCCTTTTGCTTGTAAGGTAATCGACTTTCCCTTCACTTTGACTTTCCGATTCATTGTTGTTATAGAAAGTCAGGAATTAGGTCTTGACCTTGGTTAGTTATTGTATGAAAATGCATGCTAAACTAAAACCATAAACACCTTTGGGATGATAGATTGTGATTATGTTGTCTTTATAATGTGTAAAATTTGTGAAATAAGAGTCTAAATGCAAGTTTTGACTTAGGGTTCCTAGTCTCATATGCATTACATGTTGAACATTGTAATTGGAACCCTTAGAATGACGAACTAGCATAAATTTTGTTGAAATGCATGATTAGACTAGGGTAAGTTGTTGAAATTGGTAAAATTGGGTTTTAAATTGAAGCATGTTTGATACCTCGCATAGACTTAACTCACGAGATCCCATCTACAGACCGTAGCTCTATCAACGGACCATAGATCAGGTCCTTGGGTCTGCACACCATAAATATCTGCTAAGTGTTGAACCACGACAGTGGATTACAGTCCGTAGTTCAATCTAAGGACCGTTCTGCACATTCGTGGTTCACATAAGAGAGCCCTCTTTCGGGTACTCTGATCTACGGAGGGGACCTACGAACCGTGGATCCATCCGCACACCGTAGGAACCCACCGTGGGTCATGAGTTCAGTTACTGCCCAAATTTTTTTTAGTTTTTCATTTTGGTTCGTTCTTCGTTCTAAAATTCTTTTGAGTATGTTATTGGTTTATTTTAGTACTAATTATACATCCACATGTACCATGGCTCCTAACAAACAAGTGACCTACACAAAGAGGGGCAAAACAAAATCTGTGGTGCTAACTTTTTAGATGATTAATGAAGACGTGGATACGGAGAAGGATCCTACATATGTTCCACCGACCACAAGGTTATCCCCTATTACGGCTCGTGCTACCTGGAATCAATCCTGGCAGGTGGTTACCGATGTAGTCACTATCTCCCAGTATAATGAGGAGAACACACTAATCGGGTCACCAACTGGTTCTGCTTCTAGCTTTGAGGATGGTTCTCCTTCTGTCTTTGAGTCTAGTTCTGCTTTCGGCTTTGAGTATGCCCCTGCTTCCAGCTCCGCCACTGGTTCCAGTTCGCATGATAAGGCTGCCTCGTCTGATGAGGGTACTAGTTCGGGGGAGGTTCAAGTGCCACAAAACAACAACCCTGCCTCAGTTGCTGAAGAGACTAATAGATGGTGCGTGGATGGCCAATTGCAAATCTATAGGGATGCCAAGATGTTGAATGAAAAAGAGAAGATGGCTCGGCTAATCACAGAGGAGTGCAGAGTTCTCACGAGGATCCTACATATTGTACCCGACATCCACGGGCTCTTTCAACATCATAAGTGTGAGTGGATGGGCAAGGAACCAGGAACATATAGTGAGGAGATGGTGAGGGAGTTCTATGCTTCCTACACAGCTACTCTTCAAGGATCTATTCAGATTAATGCCAATCCCAGAGCCAGACACCACTCCAAACTATACTAGTGCGTGCGTTTTCTGTGGACATCTCTGGAACACCATCCATCAGTTCCTCTACGGCTCTAGCCCTTGCCATACTTAGGGACTCAACATGGCCGAATTTGACTACAAATGGGACATCGTGCGGGGCGGTGAGTTCCAATGGAGTGCCAAGAAAAGAGAGACTATATTACACTGCTGGCTTGTTATATTGCTACTGACGAAGAGCGAGCCGAGTGGGTCACCACTCTGAGCTTAAGCATCAAAAGGGCCACTCTCACATTTATGGATAAGTTTTTCTAGCTGTTGGTATGAAATTGGTTTCTCCCACGAAGGATGATAATGCACTCACTTACGGTTATGGTAGTAGCATTGGTTGTGGGGTTAGAGATTGATTTTGCCCTCATGATCATTGCGGAGATTCATGAGAGGGCTTTCAAGGACTTCACCACTTACCCGTTTCTTTGCCTTATCTTTCAGTTATGCACGGACTCTGGAGTGCCGATCTGACATTTTGACAAGTTGATCCGGGCAACAGGAACCCTGGATATAGGCCTGATTCAGGATGAGGTGAATGTGGAGGCACCACGTCGAGAGCCGCAAGTCGATGTACCTTCTTTGGGAGCAGATTTAGTAGATGATGTGGAGCAGATACAAGGTAATGGCCTTGCCCCTCCAGCCCATACTGATGATTCCTCGGCCTCCCCATCTCAGGCCGCTAGTTGAGCCCCTAGCTCATCCAAAGTCACCTCGCCTTTAGGAGTTGTTGTGGTGCCCTTGGCTCATGTTTAGAAATTGGAGGCTCATAGGGCCACACTACTTCATCATGTGAAGCCATGGATGCAGATGTCTATTACCAAGTCAGAGGTTAGAATGGAGCGGATGATGGAGACCATGATGGACTAGAAGGTCCAGGTTGTTCATAAGCACTTGGATGCCTTCGAATTGAGAGTACTAACATGACCAGCCCTAGTCACATATCTCTCCTCTATATGGACCGAGTTGGACAGTCTCTGGGCCAACCTTGATGCGATCATAGCCCCTCCCATAGATGAGCTAGAGTTTGCACCTATTGCATTAGCTGATGACACCGTGCTTGATGCCTTATTTAGCAATGACATAGCATAGCCCGAGCCCACCCGTGCTTGAGGGAAGAGGCACTGCTCTAGTCACATTTCTGACACCACTGAGGATGCTCGAGCTATGAAGCAGGAACGCTAGCAGATTGAGCAGGCTAGGAGAGCCTCCATTATAAATGAGGAGTTGCACCAGTAGAGGGCTCATGAGAATATTACTGGAGCCTCAACTGAGTCCATGACTGTCGTGGGAGATGATGTTAGCACCACTGATGGTGCAGTTAGATTAACTGATAGCAATCTTGATGGTGCTATGATAGGCGATGTGGGCACTACTGAAGGTGACCCAAGTGTTGTCGATGCAGGCTCCGGGAAACCAAAGCCACCCACTTGTTGAGGTCTTCGGCGCATTTACGCCACAGGCTTGCTTCACCTTCACCCTACTCTTTATTGCTTAATTTTATGCATTAGGGACAATTGCACTCTATTTTGTTGGGGGTGGGGTAAATGGATTATGAGTGATGTGGTAAAGTCTGAGTATCCCAACTCATAATCCTCACTTGGGGTTTTCATACCGTTTTGTGCTAATCTAGAACTTACACCGTTGGTCCTGCTAGGATAATATAGGCTAGAAGTTAGGAAGTGATCATAGGCCATTGTTCAAATTAGTCCACTTAAGCCTAAAATGATCTAACCAAATGATAGCATTATTCCCTTTTGATCCAAATATTTGAGCCTAAAATTGACCAATTCTTTTGATTCACCTAACTCACCTTCCCTTAAAAACATTGTCTTGGACCCGGTCCCTCCTTGGACATGTTCACCTTGAATTAGGTCAAAAGCCTAAGTTGAAGGTGGCTAATCCCAAAAGTTACCTTGATCTTGGCCCTGGTCCAACATCAGACATTGTGCACCTTAACTAATGCAAAATGCATAAGTTGAGGGTGGCTATGAAAAAGGAAACCAAATGAAAAAGGGGTATGAAAAGTGTTTAGTGTTTGAAAAGAGAAAAAGTATGAAAGAGGATGTGACTTTGTGCAAAAGAAGCAAAAGAAAAGTGTTGAAAGAAATAAAAGAAAAAGAAAGTGAAAAATAAGAGTCAAAAAGTAGAAAAGTCACATCTATTGTTGTAAAGAAATAAGGGAAAGAGCTTAAAATGGAAGGATGCCAAAAATAGGTCAAGAAAGAGGTAAATAGCCAATGTACTGTCAAAGAGGGCAAAAAGTCACTAAAAAGCACCCAAATGTACCACACCTAACCTTGAGCCTACGTTACAAGCTAAGAAAGTCCTATAGTGATCTTAGCAACTAGTTTGGAGATTCTAAGCAGTGAAAATAAGGGCAAGCCTAGGGTATTGAGCACTAATTGCACTTGAAATTATTTCTGAGCGTGAGTGTTGAATGAATCCTTGTACTCAAAATTATATTCATTGTGTGAAAAAGGTATTTCGTTTAAAGTAAAGGGACTGGTTACATTGTCGGAAAGTTGGTACCTTGGTGATAGCAAAATAGTGTATGTTGTGTGTTGATTGGTCGATCTTTGTCATACTTTGATCTGCATGAGTTAGCTTGTTGAGTCTAAGAAAAAAGATTTGCCCTCGAAAAGAGAGTCGAGATAGAGAGCCATATGATTGCTTGTGTTTGAATGCTTGCTTCTATACAAGTGTTGTTTAGAGTCTTAGTGCGTTGCTTGAGGACAAACAATGAATTTAAGTTGAGGGTGTTGATATACCGTGAGTTTACGGTATTTTTAATACATTTCACTTAAGAGTTGTGTGTGTCTAGAGCCATTTTGTAGTGGTATTAATGTGTTTTTGTCTTGTTTGCAGGAAATAATTTGGGACGTGGGAGTTAGGAGACAACTGAAGGAAAGCTATAGAAAAAGCCACCTACAGACGTGACCTATGGACCCCAGGTCCATTCACGGTCCATAGGTGAAAGGCGTAGATGATGGGCAAAGCTTGGAGAGGAAATCAGGGAATTCTTGACTAAGTGTGGAACCACGACTACGATCGACGAACCATAGTTTGGTTTACGGACCGTACTGCAAGTCCGTCAAATAATTCAAAGGAGGTGTTCCAGTACCTGATTTGAAGATTCTAAGTATGGAGCTACAGAAGAGGATCCACAGACCGTGGATGGAACCATGGTCTATATTGTTGATCCGTCAATCGCATCAGAGATGAAGAATTTTGAATTATGAAAATTTGCCTAAGTCCTGAGTCACGGAAGGGACCTATGAACCGTAGGTCAATCCACGGTCCGTAGGTCAATCTTGTCAATTACAACCGCGTCCATAAACTTTATTTCCTTATTTCGTTTCCTTTTTAGTAGGACTTGTTTTTCTATATACAAGGCATGTAAACCTCTTTTTTGAGGATTAGACTTTATTATTTTAATTCTTCTTTTTGGCTTTGGAGATTAACTTGCAATTTTAGCAATTCTTGATTTCCTAAGTTCTTTTTGAAGGTTTTGACTTCGAAATTCAAGTTGAGATTCTGGGTTTATTCTTCTCATTACGTAAGTTCATGATTTCTTTTATTAAAAATATGAATTGTGTTCTTGATACTATGGGTAACTAAATCCACAACTAGGGTTGTGGGAACCATGAGCGATTAACAAAGTATGAATAGTAACTAAGTAATTCTGGAATAGTGTTATGACATATAATGATAATTCTTCTGTTTAAAAGTCTTTTTAGCGGTTGCAAACGTTAGAACTCGCCTTGTTGCTACTTGTCGGACCAAGGAGGTAGTTAATAAGAAAAGAACTATCAAAATAGATTTAGTGTGATACTATCTAATAGTCTAATGTCGATTGGTGCGAGGGTGAAAACTAAGCCATACATTGATGTGATATCTAATATAAGGTAACAGTAAGGGTTAGTAAATTATACACACTTAGTCGGACCAAGTTGCGGGGTGAAATTCTCTAGTTGTCAGACCAAGGAATTAGAGATACATACCTTCTCACTTTGCATGTAATATACTAGGAAAGGATTACTATTACTAGGATTTACCGCGTTATGAGCTTATGGGGAACAAAAGTTTGAATCTTGCTTGCTAATTGTTCACATAACTTTCAGAATTTGTTTCACAAATCCCCCCCCCCCCCCCCCCTTAATTACTTGTTTTGGAAATAAGTTGACTAAATGAATATAATCGTATGCTGAACTTAAGTCTAGACCATATTCCTCGTGGGATCTACCCCAACCTTCAATTTGGGTTTTTTACTCGATAACGATCATGTACGCTTCTTTAGGGAGGTGTAAGTTGAGCGTATCAATGGGGACGCTTCCTAGCAGTACGTGAAGAATCAGATGGCGGCATCTCATCTCCAAATAGTGCACTCAATACCGTATTATCAACCAGTGGCGTAGGGGCAGACTCAGGTTCAGTATTTGGTTGAGCTAGGAGGGCATCAAGATCAGCCCGGAGACTAGCTAACTCCACCTGGAAAGTGGAGACATCAATGGTAGGGGCTGGTGGGGGCCTGCCTCTTTAGTACACGCAGCTCAAATGCATCCAGGCGCTGGTGAACAACTTGAACCTTACAGTCCATCATTTGCTCCATCCACGCCTCAAACTCGGCTATCGATCACTGCATCCATGGTTTCACATGCTGGAGCAGCGTAGATATCTGTGCCTCCAACTTTTAGACACGGGCTAGAGGCACAGGAACAGACCATGAGGAGGGAGTGGCTCTGGAGAAGCTAAGGGCCTGATTGGCGGCAGGAGATGGGGAAGCCGGGGCATCCTCTGAAGTGGCTGGAGGGGTAGGATCATCACCTTGCATATGCTCTACATTGCTACAAGGTCAAATCCCAATGGTGTACCTCAACCTACGGCTCCCTGCGCGGTGCAGCTACTTGGCCTCATTCCTAATCAGGCCGATATCTAGAGTCTTGGTTACTTGCAAGAACCGATCATAGTTCCAAATGGGTACTCTAGCATCCCTGAAAAGCTAGAAGATGAGGCATTGGAAAGGTAAGGTGGTGGTGGCCTTGAAAGCCCTCTCATGTATCTCCACAATCAGCATGGGAGCAAAGTCGACCTCCATCCCTGCAACTAAGGCTGCAACCATAACTGCGTGGTCCCATGTGAGCATATTATCTGCCTGAGTAGGAGACACCCAGCTCCGCACCAATAACAAGAAGAATTTGGCCACAAATGTCAGGATGGCCTTCTTGATACCCACACTCGAGGTATAGACCTACTCAACACACTCTACATATGTAGAAAGATGACAGGACAATCGGTGCAAAAGAGACTTCATCTGCTTGGCATTTCTCTGAAATACCCCACTCCAAACAATGTCCATGTGATAGTCGAACTCACCGTATTGATAGGCAGAGTGTGGCCTGGACCATAGAGGAACATGCAAAGAGTGGTCTCTAATATGTCAACTGAATACCCACACACTAGTGTAGCCGTGAGTGGAGACTGGGCGGCGGACTTGGCCAATCTGTCGATTGATCCTCTGAGGGTGGCAGTGTATGAAGCATAGAACTCCCTAACTAGCTCCTCACTGAAGGACCTGGCTACGGGCCATCCATTCGTACTTATGCCTCTGAAAGAGCTCGTGGATGGCAGGCACGATGTGGATGCTGCCTGTGAGAACCTAACGCTCTTCGATGACTAGTCGAGCCATCCTGTCCTTCTCATTTAGCATGTGGGAATTCCTGTATATCTGATACTGGTTGCTAACACACCATCGATTTGGCTCCTAGCAACTAGTGTAGGATTGGTGTTTGGAGGCACTGGAATATTACCTACACTATCACCCTCAGAGGATGAGGCATTGACGCCATTAGAAATGGAGCCAAATACGAAGTCGGAGCCAGTCTCTGAGCCAACCAATGAACCAGTATATCCCCTTCATCAGATTGGGGGGAAGTGACCACATCGGGAATCACCAGCTATGCTTGGTTCCCCATGGTACGAGGAGCAGTAGGGGAGGTCTTAGTCGTGTGGAGAATATACTCAGTGTCCCCCGTGTCCTCCTCGATGATTAGGCATCGCGAAGGAGCGCAAGATTTTGATTTTCCCTTTGTGGCATAGGTTGGAGTTCTCTTGGGAGCCATGGTACCTGCGGAAGCTTAGTTAGTACCTAAAAAAGCAAATAAAACACTCAAAAACATTTTAGAAAATGAACCGAACCAAAACAAAAACTGAAAAAAAAATTGGACAGTAGCAGCAATGACCACTTACGCTGGTACCTACGGTCCGTGGATCCCTCCGTAGGTCAAAGTTCCTAGAAGTTGGTTCTCTAATGTGAACCATGGATGTGCAGAATGGTTCGTCGATGGAATGACAAATCGTAGTCCACCTCTGTAGTTCCACACTTAGTGGTTATTTCATGTGCAACAGACCCACGACCCGACCTACGGTCCATGGACTGGGTCTCGTAGGTTAGGTTTGTGCCAGGTATCAGACATGCCTCAGCTTTATACTCCTTATTTCATCTAATCAATTAATCAACCTAGGTCTAATCATGCATTTCAGCACAATGTATGGTAGTTTGTCTTTCTTAGGTTTACAATTACTCGCAATTTGAATTTTTAATATACCGAACTAAGAACCCTAAATCAAAACTTCCATTTAGACCTTTTACTCCTATTCAGTTAGTTTTAATAGATTACACACTCACATACCATCATACCAAGGGTTATTCTAGCATATAATTTGACATTGAACTCTAAAATTAACAGCCCTAACAACCCAAGTTCAAGTTCTAATTTTATGACTTCTTAATACAACAATGAACAATGAATTCAAAGTTAGGGTAAAGAAGTTTACCTTTCAAGCAAGCAAAGTGGGTGAGTGTGTGATGCAATGATCTCCTTAGACCTTTTCTAGCCCTTTGACACCAAACTTAGATCGAGAAATCTTTTGTGAAGGGAAAGTGGGATGATTTTGGGAGAGAGGAAGAGGATTATGGGAGGGGAGAGGATAATTATGGGAGATGAGAGTAATATGGGGAATTAATATGGGATTTTTGGGATTTGGAGGGTTAGAAATGGTTAGGAGGGAATTTGGGTAGTGGGTTAAAAATGAGGGGTTTTTATTAAAAAGGTGTCCGAGTCGGGTCAGCAGAACCCTAGGTTTGGGCCCATGAAACCCCATCTACGGGCAGTGGGTCAACCTACGGACCGTAGGTCTAGTCCGTAAGTCACTCTGACACTTAGAATTTTTGAGGACTTATCTGGGGTCTACAGACACCATTCACGGTCCGTGGATGGACCCACGGACCGTCAATGGCATCCGTAGACCTCTGCACAGCCTGTTTTCTGCAAATTCAGTTGTTCATCCCTGCACATGTAGCAACCATGAGGCCTTTCTTTTTTACATTTTCTGCACACTTTTTAGACACAGGTCCTATTCTATATCTAGCCAACACTAATACAAATATAAAATACCTATCTACAGAGTTACAAAAATTGAAATAAAAGAAGAAAACTCCTAAATCAAAAAGAAAAACCTATGGTTGGCTAGATTGTACATCTTGGGTTGCCTCCCAAACAACGCTTGATTTAACTTTGTGGCATAACACAGGCCCCTTGATTACTCAGACTTCATCAAGGTAATAAACCTCAATCACTTCTTGCACACTCTCCAACTGCCCCATGTAGACTTTGATCTGTTGTCCATTCACCTTGAACCTTGTTCCCTCCTTTTCTCGAGCTCGGCCGCTCCATAAGGAAACACTATTCCTCCTTCTATTTGGCAACGATTACAAGACTTGGCGAAATCATGAGCATCTTAGTGGATGGTAGACCAGTAATACCCACACTAATTTATGAGCAGTCCGAATACCACTGTGATGACCACCAACAAGCGATGAATGAAATGCCTCTAGTATACTCATCATCTTAACCTCGGGCACAGAGTGACGAATAATCCCATCAACACAAATACAGAACAAATAAGGCTCATTACAAAAGAACTTCATATCATGCATAAACATTTTTCTTTGGTGAAAAGACAAATCCAATGGAACCAGATCACATACCAAGTAGTTAGCAAAGTCTGCGAACCAAGGAATCAGATCATGAGAAGCAGACAATGCCTGTTCGTCTGGAAACGCATCATTAATTTCAACCCTATTTATAAACTCTATCAAAAACACTTCATCTAATACTAAACAACAGTGATCGTTCAATAGTAATATAACCCAACTAGTGAGTTGGGGTCGAGTCCCAAGGGAGTGGTTCGTACTCAAGAATCAATAGAAAATCATAAATATGTTCAAGTCAATCATAGCTAAAAACATTTAGAAGAAACACATAATTCAAGTTTGGGGTGACACAAGTGTCAAATATCAAAGGGGGGTTTGTATTCAACTATCAACTAAAATAACAAATAACGCGAAAATATGAATATGGAGACGGGATTCTTGGGATATGATTGGATTATGGGCTAAGGTAAACAATTAGGTAATTGCAATTAATAGTAAATAGCTGAAAATCAGTGAATAAGCTAGACTTTAGTGGGGGTAAACTTTCTCTAGAACAATTTACCCCGAATCAAATTGGTTTCTCTCGAACACCAATAAGCAGCAATGAAGCTCAGCCTTCGCTTTAGTCCATTCACTCTCTTGAGCTGAATGTGTGGAAAAGGGTTTAGGATTCAATAATTTTGGTTTTAAAACCTCTCTCTCGAGCAAGACAAAAGCACGAAGTTAAGATTGTATTTGCAACTACAACCCATTAAATTAAACATCAATTACTGAACGAAATCACTTTTAAACAACAAATAAACTATTAATTGACAATACCTGGTAGTTAAATCAACCCATAATCACATAATCACACCCCAAAAATTGGGGTTTTAGCTAGACATAGTAAAAAGGTAAAAATTGTTACCAAGTTGTGTTTCCATCAATTGTGTAGGATTGATATAGTCTTTCCAAATGTCTAAGATTAAGAATCTTCAACACCTACTTCTAATTTCTTAGAAATGGAAATCTTCAAAGCTAAGGAAATATTGTTTCTCTATTCAGTTCTAAGCTCTAAACTTCAAAAACTGAATAATAATGTGATTCAACAAAAGATAAGATACTAAGCTAAAAATTTAAGCAATTATTTATAGTTGTCAAAAAGTGTGTTGTGAAGGACCATTCAGCGCAGTTAGTCAGGATCACATATCCACTCGATGATCCGCCCTTTGGTCATTTTCATATCTATTTTGCTTTTGCCTTCAGCATCCTTGAGGTTCTGAAATTTTGGGTGATAAGGCATTGCACCACGGAACTGTTCGACGACTCACTGACTGCTTCTTTCTCTCGTCGACTAGATTTTCTCCTTCAGGGCTTGGCACTCTGGAACATTAGGCGAGACCATGGCCGTTCGGCGACTCGCCTAATGGATTAGGCGATCCTCAGGCCTTTTTTCCTTTGTTTTTTGAGCTGCCTTGTTCCTTTTTGCTCAATAGTGTCCATGCTTTGTTCCTCATTCCAAATACTTGAAATTCAAGGATTTACATTAGTTATTGGTACAAAATAGGCATTTGAGGACACTAAATCGATTAAAATAAAGCCCTAATGAGTCCAAATCATGGACTCATCGCCCATCTCTTAGCTTGAGCATAGCTTCCTCCTCTAATTTGGACAAGTGATCGGCAAATTGGTTTTCTGTCCCCTTTCTATCTTTCACCTCAAAATCAAACTCTTGCAACAACAATACCCATCTAATCAACCTCAGTTTTTCATCCTTTTTAGCCATCAGATACCTCAATGCAAAATGGTCAGTATGCACAATGACCTTAGTACCAAGCAAGTAGGATCGATTTCTTTGAATGCGAAAACCACAACAAGGATTTCTTGTTTAGTCACTGTATAGTTCTTTTGGGCCACATTCAGAGCTTTGTTGGCATAGTAAATAGGATGAAGAATCTTCTCTCGCCTTTGTCCCAATACCACACAAAGTGCCACTTTACTTGCATCACACATCACCTCAAATGGCTCCCCCAATCCGGTGAAATAATGATAGGTGTGGAAACTAACTTTGCCTTCAACTCTCCAAATGCTCTCAGACAAGCATCAGCAAAATCAAACTTACACTCCTTTTCGAGAAATTTGCACAATAGGTGTGCAATTTTGGAGAAATCCTTGATAAACCTCCTATAAAAGCCTGCATGCCCAAGAAAACTTCTAACACCTTTAACAGAGATAGGTGGTGGAAGATTTTCTATTACCTCAACTTTAGCTCAATCAACCTCAATACCCTTCTCAGAAATCCGATGATCCAGAACTAGCCCCTCTTTCACCATGAAGTGGCATTTTTCCCAATTTAGCACAAGATTGCACTCTTCACACCATTTTAGTACCTCGGCCAAATGCATCAAGCAACCATAAAACGAGTCACCTACCATAGAGAAATCATCCATAAATACCTCAATAGCGTCCTCCACCATATCTAAAAGTAATGACATCATGCAACGCTGGAAGGTCTTTGGAGCATTACACAACCCAAATGACATTTGTTTGAAGGAGAAAGTCCCATAAGGACAAGTGAATGTGGTCTTCTCTTGGTCTTCTGGAGCAATGGAGATCTGATTGTAGCCCGAATAACCATTAAGAAAATAATACCAACCCTTACTAGCAAGGCGGTCCAACATCTGATCCATGAATGACATAGGGAAATGGTCTTTCTCTGTCCAAGCATTTAATTTTCGGTAGTCTGTGCATACTCTCCATCCAGTCATAGGCCGCATCAGAACAAGCTCATTTTTCACATTAGGAACCACACTAATCCCACCTTTCTTGGGCACATAGTGAACAAGACAAACCCAACTACTATATGCAATGGGATAAATGACTCTAGCATCCAACCACTTGATAATTTCATTTTTCACTACCTCTTGCATAGGCAGATTTAGTCTCCTTTGGTACTCGATACTAGGCTTATGGTCCGGCATGAGTTGGATTTTATGAGAACAAATGCCCGGAGAAATCAACTCGGTGATCCTCAGGCCTTCATTTTTTCGTTCCTTTTTGCGACGTAGTGTCCATGATTTCCTTCAAACTTCAAATACGTGAAACTTAAGGGTTTTCATCAAATATTGAGATAAAATAAGCATTTGAGGACACAATTTCTATCAAAGTATCCAATTTGTAGACTCATCAACACCCCCAACTTAAAATTTTGCTTGTCCTCAAGCAAACTCAAGTTCAACCATTCAAAAAGGGTGTCTCGAATAGTGCTACACAAGACTCAATCATGAATACACACAACAAAACTCAATTTACTTATGCAAAGGTCAAATGTGCACTCAAAGATTCAAGTTGTGACTCACCAATATCAAAGAACCTCATGCTCACAATACTTGTTTCAAATGCAAGTTCAAGCTCAACCAAAGTGTTTGAATGCCCTCACTGGCAGAGAATGGATTCATTTTGCAACGGCATGATCATTCTGCTGATGAATCCAAACCAGTACCTCACTACCACATTAAGATCCTTCTTCTCTATTGGCTCTCCAGCCTCAATCCACCTCGGGGTGCTGTTATAGCGAAGGGGGTCCAGCCAACCATTTAGGTCCTCCAAGGTCTTCTTTTGGATCAAGTAGCCATAATCATGCATGGAGTTATATGTACACCCCAAAACAACATTTATGTCCTCACTTTCACACTTCACCTTCTTGCCCCGGACTATCACAAAGTATATTGGTTTGAAGGTCCTTTCCTTCTTCTTCCCTTTTGGCACCAAGTCTCCGTAAGCCGAGTATAACTTTCGGACCCAATTGGAATGTAGGTGCCCCGAGGTTTAGTGAAAATCTCAAATGTATGGAACTTAAGAGTGTTCTATATCTTTGGATACCTATCCACCACACCATATGTGGACAATCTCTTCTCCTCAAGAATAGTCCAGGTTTTAGGTGATGGCATAAAGAGGAAAAAGTCGCTCAAGTTTCTTTCAAGAAAAGGATAGGCTCAAAAGGTGCCAAGCTAGGTTCACACATCTCACAAGGTTGGCCACAAAGAGGTATATTGTCAAATTGAGTCACTCTCCAAAATTATTGGCTAAGATCATTTCAATTGCTTGCTTCACTCAATCAATCGTACCAACGGGGAAAATTCTAGGTGTTGTCAAGCACAATGTTCAAGACAACCTCACCACACAAGGCATTTGTACCAATATCAAAAAAGACTCTATACTTTCTGGCTAGCGTGCAATGTTCATCACAAGAGACTCATTAGACAACCGACTAGTCACAACGAGATGCTAAAAGTTCACATATTGCCTATGTAACTTAGCCTCATCGTAGCTGCACATTCATTTTGTCTAATTAAGACCACTAGTCAAGTCATCGGCATTGACCACGACCGACACTTAAATTTGTACAAGAACAACCACAATCACACACATAAGAGGTGGCTAAATTTTAAAATTTGGTTTGAAAAACCTCTTTTCATATCAAAACAATGGGCCACAAGCTAAGAACATCTGCAATATCACAACCAAGATATATATATATATATATATATATATATATATATATATATATATATATATATATATATATAACACAATAAGCTCAAAATTCACAAAAACATCATTAAAATAGAACCAATATTCACAAAACAATCACAAGAGGTAGGTATGGAAATACCTCACCCCACCCAACAAAATAAGCAGTTGTCCTAAAATGCAACCAAATCAATGGGTTGTGTGTTAATGTAGACTGGTTAAGTTATAACTTATGCCTCAAGACAGCTGAAAGTTCACGAGAAGAATTATCAACCCATGATCTAGAGTTGGTTGCCGTAGTATTTGCTTTGAAAATATGGCGTCACTATCTTTATGGTGTTCATGTGGATGTGTTCACTGATCACAGAGTCATTAGTATGTTTTTAGTTAGAAAGAGATTAATCTTAGACGCTGGTTAGATTTACTCAAAGATAATGACATGAGTATTCTCTACCACCTAGGTAAGGCTAATGTTATTGTTCATGCCTTGAGTAGGTTTTCAATGGGTAGGGATTAACGTTTCAAGAACACCTCATCCAATTCTAGGTTCAAACGATCGTTAACTAGTATAAGACCTAACAAAGAGTTGGGGTCGAACCCACAAGGAGCGGTACGTGTTCAAATTCAATTAGGAAGTACATACACGGTCTTATTAGTTATAGTAATAGAAATTATCAAAAAAGACATGTAAATAAGTCTAAGGGGATGACACAAATGTCAGATTGGGGGGGGGGGGGGTGATTTGCAATTATCAACTACAACACAGTCAAACACTAATGAAATAATATTACAGAGAGGTATTCTTGTGATTGATTATAGACAAATTTCACTATATGGGTAATTGAAACTACTAATAAATAGCTAAATATCAGTGGGTAGGCTAGACTATCAGGGAAATAGACTTCTTTCGAACAACTATCTCGAATCAAGTGATTTCTTTCGAACATCAACAAGCTTAAAAAAATAAGAACCCACACCTTAATTCATCTACTCTTACGAGCTAGATAGGTAGAATCGAGGTTAGGATTTACTCTTTCGAGCTAAACCCATATCATCCCAATAACTACAATCATCAATTGAAAGCTTTGATTCTAAAACCTCTCTTTCAAGCAAGCCAGAATTCTATGTTTGAATCGCATTGTCAACTATAATTCTTAGATTAAAACAGAGCTATCAATTAAAACCCACTTCAATATAGCATTTAAATAAATAATTAGCAATACCCATATGCTAATTCAATCCATAATCACATTATCACACCCCATGAATTGGGATTTTAGCTAAACATAACAAAACGGTAAAAACAATTACCAACTCGATTAGCCATCAGCTAGGTAATAGTCTCAAAGCCTTTACAATGTTCCAAAATAGTTAGGTTCAAATACCCAATCAAAATCATCAAAATTTACAATAAGAACTCAAAACTTAGAGAAAACTCTAACTCTAGAATGGGAATTGTAGTATCTGGGAGAGAACTGGGTGAGAACTTCTGGAACTGCATGATTCTACCCAAAATTCCTTTTAAAAATAAATTTATAGTTTCCCAAAATTTAGCCTGAAATTCTAGTCGGTGAATTCAGTCGGGCTCGTTGAGTGGTTCGGCGATCTACCCTTTGTTCTCTTCCATCACCATTTTGCATTGGTTCTCAACATCCTAAGTCTTGTAACTTTGGGCGATCCATTTAGTTATCGTGGAACCGATCGACAATTCACCAACTGTCCATTTCTGTCGCCGACTTGGTTTCTTCCCTTAGGATAGGCACATTAGAACTTTAGGTGAGCTGAAGAGCCACTCGGTTGTTCGCCGAGTGGTCTTGGAGATCACCATGATCGCCTTTTATCCCATTTTTCAGCTTGTTTTGCTCCTTTTTACCTAGTAGTGTCCTTGCCTTGCTCCTTAGCTCATATACTTGAAAATCAGTTCTTTAACATCAGCTAATAGCATAAATAAGGCATTTGAGGACACTAAAACTATCAAAACAAAGCCCTAAATGAGTCCAAATCTTGGACTCATCAACACCCCAAACTTAAACTTTTGCTTGTCCTCAAGTTAAACTTAAGATCAGCAGTTCAATGAGGATGCCTCAAATAGTTCTGCATATGACTTAACATGAATGCACACAAAAGGTTCAAACTACACATACAATGCTCAATTGTGCACTCAAAGATTCAAATTGTGAATCACCATTATCAAGGATACTCAAGTTCACAATACTTGCGTCAAATGCAAGTTAAAGCTCAACAAAGGTACTCAAATGCCCTAACAACAAAGATGATTCCACGCTCACACAAAATTCTTCAACAATTTAAAGTCCTGGAGTCACATACAACTCTCACACTCCAAATGACGAACAAATGCATGACTCCACCCATAGGCTTGCCCTTATTTTCCAATCAATATTTGTTTCAGCTCACTAAAGATCACAAAGGTCTTTTTAAGGCTTGTAACAGGGCTGAGTGCAAAGGTATGGGCATTTAGACTTAGTGGCTTCTGCGTTAATGAAGTATTACTTGAAAATTACTCTTTCTCCTACTCTTTCACATTCAAACTTGTTTAAAATCCACCCCGTTATTCACCTAGACATGAATCAGTAGATACCCCATTTTTCACTATGTTCCCACACTTTATTTCTAAATTTTTTCTCTTTTTCAGTCTTTTTCTTTTCTTTTTTTTTTATATGGAGGGGTTCCATCTTTTTCAAAACAATCCCAAAAAAAAAGGGTTTTTTCACACTTCTTAACTTTCCTTCTTTTTCACCACACCCCCAACTCAGGATTTTGGCCTAAGTTGACTATTCAAACATACCAATATTTCATGAAACTTAACTTAGTCAAAGGGGACGAAATAGATGAGAACCCCTCGACGAACCTTCTATAATATCTAGCCAACCCCAACAAACTCCTAATATTAGTTGTAAATGTGGGTCTAAGCCGATTCTGCACTGCCTCTATTTTCTGTGTGTCAACTCTAATTCCATCACCAGAAACAATGTGGCCTAAGAATGCCAAAGACTCAAGCTAGAACTCAGACTTAGAGAACTTAGCATACAACTCTTTATCCTTTAAAGTTTGGAGAACAAATCTTAGATGGCTAGCATGGTCATCCTCATTCCTCGAATAGATTAGTATGTAATCAATGAATACGATAACAAACATATTTAAATAAGTCTTGAATACTCTATTCATAAGGTCAATCAATGTTGCAGAAGCATTGTTCAGACCAAAGGACATAACTAGGCACTCATAATGACCATAACGGGTCCTGAATGTTGTCTTTAGAATATCACATTCCTTTACTCTCAATTGATGGTAGCCAAATGTGAGGTTTATCTTAGAAAAGCAAGTGGCACCCTGAAGTTTATCGAAAAAATCATCAATTCTCGAAAGAGGATACTTATTCTTGATAGTAACCTTAGTCAACTGACGGTAATCTATACTACTATAACTGACTGAATAGGAGGTATCTCAACACTGGAGTCATTAACTCGGACTAAGTTATAGGCACACTCCTTGGGAAATAACTTTCTTGCCTTAAGGTATGAAATAAAATGACCCTTAGTCACTGCTAAACTACTCTTCCACTCGATAACTGGCTCATTAGGAAACTGGAACTTAACAACTAGAGTTCTACAATCGATTGAGGCATAACATGCATGAAGCCAGTTCATACCTAGAATGACATCAAAATCTACCAACTCTACAATCATGATAGAATCTATCAGCTAGAATAGACTCACCAACAGGTTTAGAAATACTGAATGGCTCAAAAAGTTTCTCTAGAAGAACATCAAAATTCATCGCCACATAAGGAGTCACAAAAGATAAACTCACTCCTGAATCTAGCAAAGCATAAACATCAAAGTTAAAGACTTGGATCATACTAGTGACAACATCTGGCGAATCCTCTTGCTCTTGGCGACTAGTGATAGCATACAGACTGTTTACTCCTCTGCCTGCCCCTGAAGTAGTAGCCCCTCTAGATGCAGCTTTGTCTGGTGGAGCAACTAAAGAAAATTGGGCTCTATTGCCCCCATTACCATTACCTTGTTTGTTCTTAGGACACTCTTTCATAAAATGACCGTTCTAACCATACTTAAAGCAACTGGTGGTGCCATGACGACACACCCCTGAGAGGGTCCTACCACACTTAACACATGTAGAAGTCTCATTACCTCCTTGTGCCAAACTACCTTGAGACTGTGCAAGTCTAGCTCTAAAATTTTATGAATTCTGATTTTGGAACTCACATATGTTCCTTAGTGCAGGTGCACTAGCAAATGATAGAGCAAGTCCCTTTTGTTTCTGTTGGAAAGATGATCAGTTATCACTACTCTTCTGTTGTCTGCACTCATTCCCTATCTTAGCTATTTTGTTTCGAATTCCTCTATATCTTTCAGCTTCTCTTCCTTAACCTGTTGTACATGGATCATCAGTTTTGTTATGTCCATATCTTCTATCAACATAACTGTCTTGCTTTCCTTAATTAACAGACGAGACAACCTAACAAAAAATAAACTCATCTTGTTTCTCATGTCAGCAACCATCTCAGGAGCATAGCGGAAAAGTTGGGTGAACTTCACACTGTACTCATGAACACTCATACATTCCTGCTTAAGAGTGAGGAATTCTTGTACCTTTGCTTCTCTCAGTTCAAGGGGAAAGAAACACCCTAAGAAGACCTCCTCAAACAAAGCACAACTCACAAGTGGTGCAACTTCAACTCTATTCTTTTTCCATTGATCAAACTAGATTTTAGCGATACCCTTCATTTGGTATGTAGCTAGTTCCACCCTCTCAGCATCAACAACATGCATAATCTCAAAAACCATCTGAAACTCTTCAACAAAGATTTTTGGATCCTCAGTGACACTTAAACTAGTGAAGCTTAGAGGATTCATCCTTAAGAACTCACGGATCCTAGAAGTATTAGACACTTCGTGTTGATTCTCTCTCTGTCCAACTTGTTTGGTCTCAACTCAACCCATTTCAATATAAAGCAGTAATATAGATGCAATATATAGAAAAGCTTTTAAAACACGTGGAGAACAACTTTGTGTATTGAAAATGCAATATTACTCAGTTTGTACACAAGGATATAATTTTAACTCTGTCTGTATATGAAAATATAAAATATGTGTATGTAAGAATACAAAATATATATGTGGGAGTTTCTCTAATCGAAAACCCTCACTATGAGTTATATGATGATACAATATTGTGCCTCACGCTACTAGGGTCATCCTATACCTTGTCGGGGGTATAGAACCTAACTACTAAGTAGATCCACTAGTTTATGATAAAAAGTTCTAAGGAATCATCTAAAAAGTATGACCCTTTTCTAACCCATGCTGGCCACACGGTTTGTGGAGACTTTGAATTATCTTAACTCAAGCTCATCCTCAAATCAGTGCTTAATACTACTCCCAAAATGTAACTAGCTCATATATTTAAAAACATAACTCTTTATGTGGTTTGAGATAATTCCTCAAAAACTAGCCAAAGGCTCTCTTGGGAATCGATGTTTCCTCTCTTGCTTAAATGTGAAAACATTTACTCTTTACTGAAAAACTAGCTCAAAGGCTCTTTTGGAAATCGGTGTCTCCTTTCTTATTTAAGTGTGAAAACATTTACTCTTTGGGATTACATATTCCACATATACTCTTTTGAAGAAAATGAACTTCATTTGCTACTCTTTACTTTACTCAAAATTCAAGTCTTAAAACAAGTTTTAAGCATTTGCAAAAGACTTTTGAAAAGACTCTAAGAACTCTCTAGACTTGGCACTTAACTTTCCTTGAATTTGAATTTATGGATTCAAGGTTATGATTCATGTTTATGGATGATATCATAATATTTAGACGTACCTTAGAGTGTAGAAATCAACTAGAAATTTTAGGTACAATTCAAGGGAACACAAATGGAATGAAGGGGGAAATGGTAGGGGACTTGGCGACCCTGGCGTATTGAGTGGAGTAGGGCGCCAGACTCAAAACTACATAAACTGGGTTGGGGCACACTGAGTGGCGAGGCGCCCCAGATCCCAAACTTCAGACACTGATGTGAGGCGCACAAAGTGGTGCGGTGCCCTACCTCTTTTCCCTAGAATTTTGATGAATTTTCTTGTTCGTTTTTCGACCCTAACTCAAGAACTTCTGAAGAACTTAATAATAAAGATTCCAATAGAAACTTCAACAAAATCCATCAAGAACTCAATTTCTCTACTTTCAAGAATGTAAATACAATGAAATAAAACATGATTGATGCGTGGGTGAAGGAACCCAACACTATGTAATCTCTTATACCTCGTAGGGATTAACCCTTCTCAAAATCTGCAAGTGAGATCTCAAGAACGATGATGAACTTTGGCTTTTCTCCTTTTTTCTTCTATTGAGCTCTTTCTCCAAAAACCCTAGCGTGAAATCTTTGAGTGCGTAAACTGAACCAATTCAGTTTAGATCCCTACTTAATTACTAAAAATGTAATAAATTAATTGGATATGGAAAAGACCAAAATACCCCTTTAAAATCCAGTTAACTTTCCTTATCTAGACAGTCCAACTTTGAATGGGCAAATCTCTCTCATACAAGCTCAAAAATTAGCAAACTCGATGGAGTTGGAAAGATAACTCCAAGACCTTCTATTTGATATCTTATTTGCCACCTAATTCATCCTGTACTGAAAGTTATGGTCGTTTGAAGTTGACCCAAAACATATACTTAGCAAACTTTCCAAACTTTTCAAATTTGATCTTTCCAAAAATTGTTTTCTTTCGAATTCTAGCTCTTTCAAATAGTGGGGTGTTATAGAGATGATGAGATAGATTCATGGCTTTAGAGTGTCAACTCCAAACGTAAGGGGAAGATGATAAGATGAGAAACCAAATTAAGTATTGAGGATGAGATAGTGATGTTTTCCTAAAGAGTTTTAGAGGTATATAAATCCATCCATAATCTTGTTGATATTTCTAATATCAAAATTGTGTCTATTACCTATGCTCATACACTTCAGAGAGATTCATATCTATGCTAGTTTCCAGAATGAGGGTCAAAGCCTTTCTCCCATTAACCTCTAGTTTAATCCATAAAGTTATGGATATTAGCCTTATGATATGAAGCTATTCATATGAGTATTCATGTCTCATAATATGTTCAGTCTCACAAGTTCATGATTTACTCTCTATGTCTACCAACATAATGTTATGTCATGCATATTCTTATATCATAATTCTCGAATGAATCGTGCTTATGATCTTTCGTTGTAGAGTCCTTTCAGTAATCCTTTTTAGTTTTGGAGAGTGGTGTTGTTGATAGTAGTTGTGTTATGATGGAGGAGAGGATTGTTATTTCATATTGTGATAGTGATGGTGTGATTATTCCATCTAATGTTATGAATGTAAAGGAAGAAGGAGATAAAGTTTTACAATGAGTACCAAGTCATCTTTCTGGTGGTAATGCATGAAAGTTTAGTTGGTATAGATGATGAGAGGATGAGAAGTTCTTAGAAAGTGGGTTAGTAGGAGTCTATGGAGTGATTAAGGTTCTAAGCTTGAATGTGGTGTTGTTAAAATGTGGACAATGTGTGATACATTAGGTATTTTGTGATATGAGCTCAAGGTTAGCCGAATGTAGCGGTAAGGAGTAGTGTTCTTCGGATGAGATTTCCTACAAAGGTATAGAACCTAAATCTTGTGATTTAGATCAGAATAATCACCCTATGTTAAGTAATTTGTGATTCTGAGTTAGACTTGAATATAATAAGAGTAACCCCTTTCCATTCTCAGATCAACTGTCATTTGAGGACCAATGATCCCAAGGGGGAGATATTGTAACACCCCAAAAATTGAAGTTAAGACTCGAACCATTCTTCATTTACTTGTAGGGTCATATAGGGTGATTCATAAATTGCCCATATGTGTAAAAGTAAATCTTTAGTGTTGGAATTATTTTGTATATCAATTAAGATCACTAAAAACTCCTACCACAAAGTTGAGTTGAAAGTTTCCTTACCAATTAAGTTTTGATTTAAGATTCTCCTTGGGTCAACTTCAAACAACCATATTTTTTAGAATATAAAGAGTTACGTGGCCCATAACTTATCAACTTAAAGGTATTTGAGCCTACTTTCCAATGCCACCAATTTTGCATCAATCAAATTTTTAGAAATTGGTGTAGTGCAGTTCCATTTTAGCCGCGGGAAAATTATAAATAAGGTAATTTTCTTCTCCTTATACCACTAGGAAAACTTAAAAACGGATTTCTTGACTCCTATAAAGCCCTAAACAATCCTATTTTCATCTTTTGATCCACCATTCTCTTCTCTCTAAAACCCTAAGGCAAAACCCCAAGGAAAAATCGAAGTAGAAGACTCCATTCAAGATTCTTTCCATCTTTTTCAAGATTCTTCTTCAAGGTAACTTTTTCTCCAAGAATTTCATTCTTTCCAACTCAAATTCCTCCATACAATTATGAATTACTAATAAAAATCATAAATCTTGGCCTTAGAGATTTCAAGAAACTAATTCAAGAATCTCAAGAAAGATTTTCTTGATTGTTTACCTTCAAGCTAGGGTTTCAAGACTTCTAATCAACTTCTTCTTTAAGATTCTTCAAGAACCTTGTTCTTTCAAGTATGTAAGGCTATCATAGTGTTGGACTAGTTCGTCCTCACACTCTACATCTACTTTTAGATCAGTAAAAGAGTAATATAGGATTCTTTCCCTAGATTTGAGTATTCTGGAGATAAGTTGATTTTGAGTTCTTGAGATCATGTTTCTTTTAAAAATTATATTCCTAATTATTGAGTTTATATATTGTTATTGAGATCCTTGAGTTGATTTGTTCATGTATATATTTCAGCATGAGCCATATTTTGAGTTATAAACTTTGAAAAGCTTTTTCAAAAAGCCAACACTTGCGTTCTTAAACTGAGTTTTAAGAAAGTAAAGATGAGTTTTGAGAAAAGAGTTTCTAAAGCATGATTAGTATGACAATCAAGTGTGCCATCAATGTATGAGTAGTATGCTATCTAGATATACCATCAATGTTTATGTGGTATGACTTCCCAAGTCATCAATGATAATATTAAAATATTATTTTGATATGTTTTTTGAGAAAGAGTTTTCAAAGTATGAATTGAGTAATAGTATAAAGGGACTATGTATTCCCAAAGATATCAATTTTTACATTGATAAAAGAGAAACTCAGATTTCTAAATGAGTTATGAGTTCAAAAGATATTTCAAAAGCAGTTAGCTCTTTTAAGAGGGTAGTTTGAGCAATTATCTCAAATCAGAGGAAGAGTACATTTTTAAACATATCAACATAAGTATATATATATTTGGGAGTAGTATTAAGCACTGATTTGGGTGAGAGTTCAGAAAACTCATAGCCCCCATAAACCATGCCTGCCAATATGGGTAAAGGATCATACTTTTTAGATGACTCCTTATTACTTAGTGGATCAACTTAGTTGAGGTGTCCTATATACCAGAAAGGTATAGGACAGTTCTGGCAGCGTTGGCGAGACGTTGTATCATCACGTAACTCATAGTGATGGTTGTCGGTTAGAGAATCTCTCAATATAGTTAAAGTGTATTTTTATATATCACTTACTATGTTCAGTTCAGAGATGAGAAAGTATTTTGTAAAGCTTTAAATGATTTAACTCCTTTATTTCTTTACATTGAGCTTGAGTACATTATTATCTATTGCAGTCCTTTCTTTCAGTTATTTGTTATTCAGTTGTATTATGTACTCGTACATTCAATATAATAATGTCATTCGACCTGCATCTTTTAATGATGTACATACAAGTTCTTAGCATCCTCAACATGAGTATGTTGATATCACTTCATCCGGTCGTCTACTTATGAGTGAGACCTCCTTACTTTCGGAGTACTCCAGTTTTATAAGTTGTTAGTAGTAGATCTTTTGAGGAGTCGTGGGTCTTTTTCGGACACTCATCTTTATATAGTAGAGGCTTCATCGATAGAAAGTTTTCGAGAGTCTTTAAGTTTTCAAATGATTTATTTAAATTTTAACTTATGATTTATACTCAGTATATTCAGCAAATTTTTGAGATTTAGTAAGTTGTTTTTAAGCATTTCTTTCAATTTGATGCTTATGTATACTCAAGTTAGTCTTCCGCTTGTAGTCAGCCAGGAGAAGGGTTCACTTAGGGACCAAAAATTATTCTCGAGTGCCGACCATGTCTAAGGTGTAGGCTCGTGTCGTGACATGTACCACAAATACTTGCGGTCTAAGTTGAACCAAAAATATACATATGAAGTAATTGAAGAGGTTTAGTGTTACTTACAGTTACCTTGACCTTGAAGGAAGACCGAGTTTTCTTACCAAGTTGACAAGCGTCACATATATGATCCTTCTCAAATTTTATTTTTGGAAGTCCAATGACTAGTTCAAGTCTTGATAGTTTTTAAAAAGCGTGCATGCTTGTGTGACCAAGTTTTTTGTGCCATAACAAGGATTCATTCATTTGACACTATAGTGAGACATGTGCAAGTAGGTAAGTTAGTGTTGTTTAGGACACAAATATTAACAACACGATCTCCAATAATTGTGATGTCCTTATTCGCATGTCTAATGGTGTAATTTGTAGTGTTGAACGAGAATTTGAATCCAACATTACATAGTTGACTGAGGCAAAGTAAGTTGTGTTTAAGTCCTTCTACAAGATATACTTTCGATAGATCACAGGATGAGCTGAGAGAAATTGAACCGACTCCTACTACTTCTCCTTTTGCATTGTCTCCAAACTGTACATATCCTCCATCAATTTTTTTTTGAGTTAGTGTTTATTACCCACATTCCTTTTTCTTAGGTTTTATTGATTTGCTCCTGGAATACAATTAGATTAATTTTTAGGTACCCAAGTGGGTCATTTGTTGCAGATCTCCATCTTCAAGAATAGTAGCTTTTAGTTTCCCAAGCCTTGTGAAGACTTATGATGAGTTTTCTAACTTGTAAACCGTTAGGGTACACTTTCCCCAAAGATTTGAGCTCGCAAAAAATTTTGCTAAATCTTGAGAACATGTCCTCTAAGTTTTTGTTTTTTGCTATTTTGAATAATTCATATTCATTTACTAGTGAAACTAATCTGAGCTTCATTTACTTTGCTAGTTTCTTCATGCGTTACCTCGAGTTTGTCCCATATTTCTTTTGCAGTCTAGAATGTTGAGATCTTGTTGTATTCCGCTCTGCTAAGTGCACAGTATAACAAGCTTATAGCTCTAGCATTAGTTTGAATTACCTCTTGTTGTTCCTTTGTAATATCAAAGTATTATGATCAAACAGATTATTAGTAGCATCTTTTCCTGTGAGTCCGAGAATAGGCTTTGGACCCTTTTTGATAACAATCCATGCTTGAAGATTGTTTGAGATAACAAAGATTCTGAATCTATCTTTCCAGTGGGAGTAGTGTTTGTCGTTTAACTTAGGAGCTCTATTAAAAGAGTGTCCATCTTGAAGAAGAGTGCCATGAATTTGATAATTAGTCATAGATCTTTTCTCACATGTGGATAAACACTTTCTATGTGAGACCTGCTTTAATAACAACTGAATGTCAAGAGGGGGATGTGAATTAAAAAACCTTTAGATGACTTCTTAAATGGGTCAATCAATTCACCTGCAAGTTAGAATCACTGTATAAAGTAATAGTAAATATAGTACGTAAAAGACTCAAAGAGTTTTATATTGGTTCCGAACACCGGTGCGGTGCCTACTTCCAGTCCCCTTGGATTTCAAGGATTTCCTTAAGAGCTTGTTGAGAACTTGGGTAGTATAAAGTATTTCAACATAAAACCCTGTGTGATGTACAAATCAGAACTTCTACTTTAACACAACCTCTACTTGTATAACCTACACTAGATTTTTCTTTCTCTTTTCTTTTTCAATTGTATGCTCACGAGAATATAAAACTTTTATCAAAGACAATAAAAGACAATAGTACAAGTTCAAGTGAAGTGTGTACTTCGCAACTTCAACTATGACTAGGTTTATATAGTGTTGAGCACTGCTCTTTTAAGGAAAAGGGCTCAAAACACCCTCGAAGTATTAGAAATGGTAAAAAACTACCCTCCATCCACCTATTGACTCCAAAATACCCTTGTCATCCATCTTTAGGTCCAAAACTGACCACTTATTTAACAGTTTTAAATTTAAATTATTTAAATATTTTTTAAAAAAAATATGTGGAGCTCAACTGCTGGTTATAATTGGATTTATTAATATAATTTATAAACCCACCCATTACTAATTAAACCTTCCCCAATTAATAAACGCGCCTCAAATTATAATTCCTCGCCTATTAAACAAAACCCCTCTCCCTTCTTTTCCAATGTCGTCTTCTTCCCAGGTTTATAAGATCAGTGTTCTGCTTTAGTTGGAGATGGAAGAGGTTTACGCCCTAAAAATGGAGTCAACTTTAATAGGGAACGGTTGGTCCAATTGCATCCAATTCCAAATCTCTTATCCAGGGAGCTTGCTCGTGGTCTTTTTATAAACAGCTACTCTAAATCTAGAAAGAAATTGCTCGTGGTCTTCCTATAAACCTGCTATTATAAACCTAGAAAGAAATTTTCTGGGAATAACACGAGCTTGGAAAGGAAGGGTGGAGGGTTTTGTTTAATGGGTGGGCAATAACAATTTGGGGCGGGTTTATTAATTGGGTCGGATTTAATTAGTAATGGGTGGGTAATGATGAGTTGATAAATTATATTGATCAATTAAACTATAACCAATAGTTGAATGCCATATATATTTTTTCAAAAAATATCTAAATAGTTTAAATTTAAAATCGTTAAATAGGTGGTCAATTTTGGACCCAAAGATGGATGGAGGGTAGTTTCGTATCATTTTCAATACTTCGAGAGTGTTTTAGGCCATTTTCCAATTTTAAAATGGAGGTTTGAATTCGGAAACAATACTTCAAAATGATGTTTAAGGCTTTAGGAACTCATTAGTGAAAATCATTTCGAAAAAGGGATCAAAATCGCCATTTCATTAATATTTCAATAACCCCAAATTTTCTCATTTCAAAAGCTTGATTTGAACACATAAATCCATATATAAGTAATAATGGGTAATTGAAGATTTCAAGTTAAGAATCCTTACCAAAGATTTTTCTTGAAAACCTTGTCCAAATCACCACCCCGAAGCTCCCAAAACTCATAAATGATGGAATATGGTTTAAACCCCGAAATGGCAGGTCAATACCCTCTTTGATGTCGCAAAAGTGACCAGGGGTTTGCCACTTAAGCAAACCCCACTAAAAAGGTAGCCTATGCATAAGAGAAACCTTCTTTACCTAAGCAAAGAGGCTCTCGCTTTTGCGACCGGCCTTTTCAAAAGCGAGGGCGGCAGAAACCAACAAAATACAACCAACTCTTTAATCATCGAAAGGACTCTTGGGATTTGTTTGGACCCCGAAAACACAAACCACATATGCAAATCAATTATACTCGACATTCCAGACTCAATGGAACCGTCAAAACATGAATTTGACGCCTCCTTGACCCGAAATTCCTGAAAACCACAAGAAACTAACTGACGCCTAAAAAGGCTAAAACAAGCTCGAGATCTCTCAAAAATCACTCAAGACCTCATCTAGACCTAAAATCATTCCCCAAATTCAACCGAACTCTCGAAATTCCAATCAGAATATCTGAACCCCAATTGTTGATCAAAGTCAATCCAAAGACTAAAAATTCTACAATTTCACAACTTAGGAGCTCAAATCCTCAAAAAGACTCAAAATGTGAAACCAACAACTTTCACGGATCACATTTCACATTTCAGGACTGATGAAATTGACGAATTTCATTCCGACACTTGAAACTCCAAAAGATACTGAAAACCACTTCCTTAACAACTTAACCTTTTAAACTCAAAACTTACCAATTTCTCAACTTTTAACTGAAAGTTCAAAAACCAACTTTTCAAACTCAATGATAGAAGACTCGGTGTCAATATCGGGAGGGAAAGATGGTAAATTCATGAAACTTTCCAAAAATGACCGATCGGGTCATTACAATGTAAATTGCGTTCCAAATAAGGTAAAGGTCATTTTTTGTTTCAGTTCATTACTAGATTCGTCGCAATTACACATGCACTACCTACTCTTTTTTGGGTACAATGAATACGGAATCTCCTTTATTTTCTCAATCGAAGTAAATACCTAAGTAGGGATGATTTTCTTTTTCAATTGATTTTTGTGTTTTTATCAAACATGTGATCAACTATGGTCATCAAATTAATTAGTGCATGTGCATTTTTAATCAACGCCAGAAAAAGTTTTCTAATGATGTGTTGTAATGGAACCAATCTATAGTAAAGATCACTACAAAAAAACTGCTAAATTGTGGCGGTTAATTTATAGGGGTCATAACAAATCTCTACTACACATTCAATTTGTGGCGTTTGTGCTAACCTCTGCAAAATAATTCATTTTATGGCGGTTTTAGTGTGGAGGTTGCAAAAGACATCCTATAAATTCAATTTGTGGTGTTTGTGCCAACCTCCGCAAAATAATTCTTTTTATGGTGGTTTAAGTGTGATGGTTGTAAAAGACTCCCACTATAAATTCAATTTGTAGCATGTGTTTTTCAACCTCCCCAAAATTATTCTTGTTGTGACGATAATTTTGTGGGGGCTTTTGCACTACAAACAAACAAAACGATCCTGACGATTTATTTCACATATAACGACGGCTTATAATTAACAATCATAATTTTTTTGCACTTGATAATGACTTATGTAATTTGTATTATGGTGATTTCAAATCGACATAAAATGTTTATTTTATATAATATTATCACTGTATGAAATAATATTTTAACAAATTCGACCCTAAGCAATCAACAATCATGTCGTCACAAATTTAGATCCTATTTTACACTTTTTATGAAATCAATAAACATTCATAATAATTTTAGCACTTTAACCTCATTTGTATTCATTAAGATTAAGACGTCTGAATCTGAATGCACATCTGAATGATTAAGAGGCACCTCTCTATGGCCTCCATTTGCATTTATCTTTTTTCTCTTTTTTTGGCTTTTTTTTTTAAAAAAAAATAATTATTATATTGTAAAAATAAATTACTAAAGTTATTACAAATAAATAATTTATTAATGAAGGAACATTTACAACAAAAACTCTTTACATTCTTTTTTTTTTATTTGTTATCTTACTTATAATAAAGAAGAAACATAATTTATCTTTTTTCTCCTTTTTTGGACTTTTTTTAATTCAAATTAATTATTGTATTGTAAAAGTAAATTACTTAATTTATTACAAATAAGTATTTTATTAATGGAAGAACATTTACAACAAAAACTCTCCACAATTTTTTTTATTTGTTTGTCTCACTTCTATCATGAAATGATAATAATTTTTTTATATATATTTTAAGTATTTTTCTCTTTATTTTTTTAATTTATTCACAAGGAGTTATTACACATGACTTACCCCTCTTTAATTTTTACTTTTAATGATATTCATAACTTTCATAATTTTTATGTCTATAACCTCCAAACATAAATTTGTAAGTTTATGATGTCTTATGGTATTCCTCTATTTTGCCTATAAATTCATATTAGTTTCATGAAGATTCACATTCAAAATTATCATTTCTCTTCTTCATCATATTGGTTTGGTTTGTACAAAAAAAAAAGTACATGAAGGTAAGAAATACTTCATTCTCTATCTTTATTTTTTCATTTCCTCTATTTTGTCTATATATTTGGTTTGTGAATGAAACTAACATGTAACAAAAAAATAAAATAAATGAAGTTAATAAATATTTCCTTCTCAAGTCCTTATTTTCCCATTTCCTCAATTTTGTCTATATAAATTCATATTTACTTTCATGAAGATTCACATACAAAATTATTATCTCTATTCTTCATCATATTTGTTTGTGAATTAACTAACGTGTAGCAAAAAAGAAGTACACGAATGTAAGATCTATTTCATTCTCAAGTCTTTCTTTTTATTTCTATGTACTTGGACATGATTTTTTAATGTATTTTTTTATGTTTGTATTATCATTCATCAAGCAAGTATGATTTAAAAAAATGACTTTGTAATTCTTAACGATATGTTGTAAGTATGCAATTATTCTTTCTAATAGTCAGTTTTTCGAATATAATATAGTTTGATAATAATATTTGTTACATTTCAAGAAATGATTATTATGTAGTATTGTTAGTACTATTGAAAAAATAATATACAAATATATTACATATAATTTAAATTTCTTTGTTTCTTTTGATATAATTATTTTTAATTAGTATATGATATTTTATTTCTTTATTTTTTATTCAATTGATTGCATATGATGAAGAGTTTGACATATGGAGCAAAATACGGTGGCAGATCTAATTGCAAATGAAGATGATAGAAGGGGAAAAAATGAAGCATAATTAGACATTATTTTTCTAGATTTTTTTTTTTTACTTTAACTTGTATTAGTAACTTAGCTACTTTGCTAGATTTTTTAAAATTCTGGTTTGTATAAATAATGTAGGTAAATGTATTGTCAATGATAATCATTTGATCCTTTACTATTCTACTTTTTCTTTGTTATGAAGCACAATTTATATAATTATCCTATTTCAACAAAAATAAAATTATGATGATTAGGAGTTTCATTTTTATTATACTTGCAAAAAAGTAATTGAAAAATAAAATATTAGTTTCATGATGCAATTTTTTTTAGCATACGTAACAATCTGTTTCTGGCACCGTTCTTTTTGTTTGAAATGTATTTGTAATTTCTATGCAGTCACCAATTATTATTATTATTATTATTATTATTATTATTATTATTATTATTATTATTATTATGTTCTTTTTTTTTTATATATTTTTACCCCTTATTTTCCTTTATTTATTTTATAAATAAAATCAATGCATAAGCGTTAATACACTTAATGTCTAATAAAATTATACATTTGAATTATTTATGACTCACGTCTCTTCATCTTACTGGTAACTTCTAATATTAAATATTATTCATAACTTTGTATGTTTCATTTTTCATAGTTCTTATAAATATTTAATTAATGCTTAAAACATTATAATAAACAAATGCAATAATAAAGACATAATAAAAAATTTAATTTTTTTTACGAAGAGTTTGTATAGAAAATTAGTACTCCTACAAAAGATAGAGGAAATTAAAACATATAAAATATTTTCAACGTAATACAATATATTGTTAATTTCAACATGTTACCTCTTATTCCATTTAGTCCACCATGGTGAATATTTTGTTCTACTATATACATATGAATAGTTTGCACTTAAAAAATGTAAAAAAAAATAATATATTTTATATGTTTAAAACAATAAAAAAATGTATGATATTGCAGATGAAGAGAAATGTCGATATTATCTTATATATTCGATACTAACCTAACTATAAATATAACATATAACTCATATAGTCGCGCAAAGCGCGGATAATTTTACTAGTAAAATTGTAATTCAAATAAGAGAGTAGTTAAGCATTACATTAATAAAATATTAGAAAAAATAATAATTTTTTGATAAACATTAAGATATGTGAAGTATAAATAAATTTTTTAATTTTGATAAAAATGAAATGGAACTACATGACTTTACATAAAAATTATAATAAAAAGGGAAAATGGTCTGAAAAATACTTCAACTTTGGCTGAACTTGTTGTTACGATACCAAATATTATAGAGGACCTTTTACCCCCAACACTATTTAATAGTGTATTTTAAAGATATATATGTGACCACGGGACACATTATTATTTATAATGATGCAATATTTATGATGTCCACGTGGACATATATATACCTTTAAAATACACTATTAAATAGTGTAGGGGGTAAAAGGTCCTTTTCAAAGTTCGGTATTATTACAATAATTTCGATCAATGTTCAGTATATTTCAGACCTTTTCCCTAATAACAAAAATAAAAAAATTTAGTCTTTTTTTAAAAATTTTTTACACAAATTAATCTTGAATAAATAGGTGAAACAACTCGATGTTCTATAATGTGTTTGCTCATGTACTCTTTTCTAAAATAAATAATGAACATGATACATTCAAATGATTTTAAAATTTTTTATAAAGGTATCATCGTCCGATTTCAACAACACATATTTATGAAGTTGTTTTGCATTTTAGTCAAATAAAGTTTTTACAATAAATTTTATCAATTCTTGATAAATAAGTAGCAAGAAAAAAAATTGAAATTTCATGGGAAATAATTTAGATGAATTTGTAAATTTTGATAAATTTGGCTATATATTAAGTTGTCGTTATTTTGGATTTGTTTTGTCTTTACTTTAATTTCTTTATTACTTCTTTAGTAGATAAATGAATTGTGCTTAAAGTATGTCTTACCAAACAATTTTTTTTCAAATGTGTTCCTATTTAAATAATAGTGATGATAAAAATTAAAGAGAGGGTAAAGTTAAAACAAAATTTACGTAGGGGCTTTTTGTTTCCCTCGCTTTTAGCCTAGTAACTCCTTTATTCCCTCCATATTTCCACCAACGCCGTTTTCTGAAGCTTTCCCTCCATCTTCCCACCTTCCCCTCAATCTTCCCACTTTCCCCTGTTCTCCACTTTTCTTGGTGACAAAACTTCCCTTCCGAGAGCTATAAATTCCTCTATAATCCATTTTGGAGAGATGGAATCAGATGGTAGAATTAGGTCAGTTTTATTTTACTTCTACTAAATTTCTTCTAAGTTTACATTTTGTTTTCATCAATATGATTGTTGGGCACACGTTTTTTGCTTTATATTGAGATTTTCATTTACTGCCAAGCTTTATTAATATTGTGACATCGCGTAATTTTTTTATTTTCTGCGTATTCGAGTGGTATTAAACAGATTCCCTTTGTCAATTACATGATATTATCGTGTCATCTCAGAACTTGTTCATATTTGATTCACCTCTCTGTTTTTTATGAATATGCAGCCATGCCAAAGATTAAACGTTTTAAGAATCCACTATAGTCAGCTAATAGACATGCTTCATCCTCAACTACTCCGGTGGCACCAGACCTCCCAGTTGCTTCAACAAATACCCCACAAGCTGATGGAGTTCCACAACAAGAACAAACTCCAATTCTCCCGCAGCAAGAACAAGCTCCAATTGCCCTGCAGCAAGAACAAGCTTCAATTCTACCTTCTAATTCAAGTGCAGCATCTCTGCACCCACGTCCATCTGCACATTTATGCTGCTGATTGATTGCTGCCCAAATTTCAGTATAGCAGCAATATTAATAGCCTTTACAACTTCAGTTCCACTATTTTTCTGGGCAGAACTTTTGAGTTCAGATGGCACAGGTAAATCTCAATCAACAGCTTGTAGTTGGTACTGATTTCAAAATTGTTTTATGCCTTTGTTTATCAAGAGCTTGTTTATCTTTTTTCAACTTGATTAACTAAAACCAAAGCGTATTGATCACTCACGGCAGTTGCTCGATCTAAGTCCTCATCTTGCAATTTTTTTAAAATAATCTGTAGCATCAAATACTTTACCAGACCTTGCCATCAACAACCGAAACAACCCCATTTTGAATACTTAACTCATTCCCTTGCACCTTTCAACTGTTTTGAATGTTATTTGTTCTAGTACTTAAAGCATTCAAATTAATAACATTTTTTGTTGTTCGTCTTGTATTAATAATTTTCCTAGCTTCTGTTGCATCAAGTCAGAGCCCATATATATTCATTGTTGTAGCGGGGCTTTGTAGAAACAACAAATAAAGTATGACAATCCTACTTTTTGTTATTCTGTTGCATATATTTGTACAGTCAAAGATATCCACAACTAGATCCTTCATGTGCATCTCTTTGAAATGGATTTTTTTTTTTTTTGAAAAAGTGGATATTTTATGTTTACCTTGATACCCTATGTTGCTTGAATAAAGATCTTTCATTTTCATGCATGTAGGCAGGCTATTCAGTTAATGCGAAATTTGCCTTTCAAGAGATCACTTCAGAGACACCACATAGTATATACAGCTACTCTTGACAGGTAACATGCAAGTTACTTTGCTTTTTTAACTTTTTCTTTTCATCCCTCCATCTATTTGTTCATCTTTCTTATATTCTGATGCCTTTCAAAGTGTATAAATTTTGAACACAATGATGTCTCACTTTCTGGTGCTAATATATGCGTTATTGGGCCAACATAACATTTTCTGTGATGAGCCAACCTTTGACAAAGCCACTTTGATTCGCAGAGAGTAGTTTCTCAAGAAGAGAATTAAATCTAATAGAAAGGATTTTAGAAATAATCTTGCAGGAGAAATTAGTTAAACTAATCAGTCTAAGATCAAATAAGCTGACTGGAGGATATATTTTAGGAATAAGGACCAGGCAGGTATGAGTGAAAATTTGGTAAGGTTTTTGCCATTGTAAAAACATTGACAAAATCTTCAACATCATTCGAAATTATGTTCCAACATTTATGATAAAAGGTACCATTCTAGCAGTTAGGTCCTGCAGAACTTGTAGAACTCATGCTTAAAACATCATTCTTAATCTCCTCCATACTAGGCATAGTAATAAGATATGCAATATTCTCCTTAGGGATGATACTAGTAATGCAATCAGTGATTCTGGTATTTGTGAAACTGTGGGGGAGATTAAAAAGATGTTCAAAATGGTATGTGACAGCATCAGATATACCTTTATCACCTTGGATCCACATGTCTCGATGATCTATAATATTGTGAATATGAAGCTTCCTCCTTCTTTCCCTTACAACATTATGAAAATATTAGAATTTTTATCCTCCTCTTTAAACCAATCTATTTGAGCTTTTTGTTTCAATAAGTTCTCTTGCATGATCATCCATCTAATCTACTCGGCTTGTGCTTTATGAAGCTCTTCCCAACAGACCTCGCTATTATGTAAGAGGTCTTGTTCTTCTAAGTAGTGAAGCTTCTCTTCCCCAATCTTAGCCTTATCAAACACATTTCCAACAACTTCTCTGGATCAAGTATTAAGATTTTTTCTAAGCATTTTGAGTTTAGACTGAAGCCTCCACTTAGAGTTACCAATGACATTGGTGTTCCAAGACTGTTCAACTAGCTACATAAAATTAGATTGATCAACCCAAAAATCTAAAAACTTGAAATATTTGATACTTACTTTCTGGTCATTATGGCAGTTGATAAGAAGAGGCATGTTATCTGAACATGTTCTTTCGAGGTGATTAACTTGATTGTTGTGGAAAATCCAAGCCCAATCATCATTAATAAACATTATGTCTAGCCTCTTTCAGATTCGTTTTCGTGGCTTCCTATTGTTACACCGTGTGAATTTTGAACCAGTAAATCCCAGGTCTACGACTTCACAAACATCCATACAAGAGCTAAAATCCAAGCTATCTCTAATTCTATGTGTCTTGTCACCCATTTTCTCCCTGGGATCCAAAATGACATTAAAGGCACCCCCAATACACCTAGGACCTTGAATCCTATTGAGGAAATTATTAAGATCTGTCCAGAGCTTATGTCTTTCACCTGAGGTGCATTTTGCATAAACATCTGTAACATACAAGTCACAATTGGAGGGATTGTAAAACTTTTTAATTGTAATTTGTTGGTGTTAGCAACAATCATTGTCTGGTGATTCCCATTCCAAAAGAGCCAAATTTGGCCATTTGTATTGGAGATGCCGTGTTGATATCCCAAGAATTTCATGTAATTGTTGATCTTGGTCATGGTTACAAAGGACTCCATGATTACAGTAAGATCAGCCTTGTTGATTTGAATACATTTTTTAAGCCTATGAATGGCTTTTTTGGACTTAACACCCTTAATATTCCAAAAAAAATTGAACTAATCATTGATAACAACGAGATAGATCAGTCGCTTCGTAGTAGGGAGAGTAGATTTTTCATTGTTTTTCTTGTTGTTTTTCCCTTGTTTATTTTATTTTTCTTGGCAGGGGAGAAACCATCATTGTTGCTATTTTCAAAGGCCTCATATTGAAGTTGATCTTTAGGAATAGTAATAGTTACTCTGTTAGGAGAGGTAACATCAACATGTTGATGCACAATTATTTGTTGGTGATCTTGTGCTGATGATTCTTTGTCTTGTTGTTGCCTTTCCCTGTATTCTTGAGAACATTTGTGGGCTTCACAGTGGTGTTCGAATTGCTAACAAGGCTCTTATTCAGGTCGACAATTAGATTAATTCACGCCCATCTCTTTACAGTTGGCCTTAAAACATTACAAAGTATTTCAATCATCAAAAAAGGAACTTACATTGTATTTCCTTGTGTAGGCAGACTTCTCTGAGTTCTCGCATTTCTATGATTCTGTCTACTTCGTTTTCAGAGAAAATGGACAAAAGAATGTCAGTAAGTTGATCACTTGTAGATGATTTTGCAGCAGTGTGCTTATTCTTCATAAAGGATTCGCAGTGCAGTTAGTTCTATTTTCAACTTATGTTGAGTTTAAAATATTTTCAGCTATAAGCAAAGCTGTTACTGGTTGGAAAATAGCTTTAGCTGGAAGGTTTCGGCTACTTGATCACTGGTGCGACTTTGTTGAGGTAAGTGTCAATGACTCTAATTGATTTGTTATCATGTGTTCAAACATCAAATTGCATTGTTCATCTGTTTGTATGTGCAGGGAGATCTTTGATATCTGGAAAAATGCTAACTGATTCCTCTTTATGGTTCTGGTAATTCGTATGTTTTGCTTCCTGAAGCTCTTTTTCATGAGTGTTATTTTCCTGCAGTGCATTAAAGATTACTGGATTCTTGTACTACTTCCTCGGGGTTGTCATGGTCGTCTTCGACTTGAATGTGATGACACTTGTAGTAGATAATTGGATAATTGCATTTTTGGTTCTTTTTTCCTTTTAACTTTTATCTTCCAATAACAGTTCAATTAAAAAAGGTATTTTAATCTTAGTGTTTTTTCGCTTTAATTTATTGCTATGAAGATTCACTTCTTGTTGAAAAGACAGATTGTGTATTATGTGGTAATCAGATTTCTTTGCTCTCATTGTTCCAAAAAACAAACATAGTTCAGCTGTGGATAAAAAGTGCTAGGAGAATGACAAATATGTGGATTTAATGAATCTTTTATCAACACACAAGAAGCTTGTTGCAGAGAAGCCAAGTAGCTAAACGGAACGTTAAAAGAAAAGAAAAAGGGACAAATATTTTGTAAGCTGTCTTTTTTCATTTAATTTCTAAAGTTTTTGAACAAGTTTATTCTTTTTAGTGTATTAATATTTCTTGTTCTATGCTTTGACATCTATGCAAAAGACAAGTCAAAAGGCACGCGTCAAGCCTGTAATTTTTTTGAACACTACAGAAAAGACGTTGACAGGAGTTGCAACAAAGGGAGGTAATCAGTTTTTTCTTTTGGTTCATATTACTGTTACAAATTTATTACTAAGCTTTCTACCGCACCTTAGTTCTTGGCTTGCTTTGGATGGATGCAAAACTTTGTCAACACACTATTGAAATACATATTACAGAATCTTGAAATCTATGTCTTCTATCTTGTGCACATCAATCGAGGCACAACTCAGGCCGATCACTACTTTCTGTCTCAACTATCCATTGTTTGGTAATTGAAATTTAAAAATTAAAGGAGAAACAGGTTTCTCTATTTCACTACTAGGCATAACATATTGTATCAAATTTTACAGAATATAACTTTGTTCATGTTGGGCCTGGTCTATTATAACTAGTATATATACATATGAAGTGTTGAGCAAGGCATGATGTAAACCAGGAAGGATGCAAAATTTCTTTTGGATGTAAAAAAAAAGAGTGCTCAAAGCATCCCCAGGACTTTCTTTACTTATAACATAGATTGACAAGTATGGTTCTTGTTATAATTGATTTGTACATGCTTATCATACTACTGTTTTATCAACATAACTTACAACATCTATTTTGATAAATGTTGGACCAAAACTCAATGGAGTAAAAATTAAAGGAAGGAATGTCGATTAGTATATCGATTTTAATCTCTATTTCCCCTACTCTTTGGAGGTTCTTTTGCTTGTGTTTGTTTATCTTGTTTTTAGAGTGTCTAGACTATGATTCTGCTCCTTTCTTATGTATTTATTGTTGATGTGGTCAGACTCGAAGAGGTGATGTTTGGGAGGCTGCTGGCCTGGTGTAACACTTCATTTGTAATTTGTAATGTTTGTCACTCTAGTTATTTTTATTATTTTATAAATCCTATAATCAAATTTTAAATAGAATTTTTTTTCCCAGCAAAAACATTCTGATTTTTGGTGGATATAAACTGCCACTAATTATTTTTTAAATTTCTATAATTAAATTTCTAATAAAAATATTGTGGCGGAATTAAACTGTCACTACACTTTTTTAAAAAAACATTCATATTATATTGTAGCGGTTGTAAATCCCCACATATTCAAAAATTGAAATTATATTGTGGGGGTTCTATAGACCCAACAATATATTATTTTGAAACATTGTGATTATATTGCGAGGGTTTATAAACTCCCGCAATATTTTTTTTTGAAACATTGATATCACATTGTGGAGTTTTATAAACTCCCACGGATGTATTTTTTGAAATATTGATATCATTTTGTAGAAGTTTTAAATTGCCGCTCATTATCTTTAAAAATCCCCACAAATTCACAATTCATTTTGTGGCAATCATCGTGGAGGTTTTATAAAAACGCCACAATTATGCTCGTGACAATAGTAATTGTGGCATTTTCAAAAACCGTTGCAGTTTGTTTGTCGCAGTCAGAAACCGTCACAAACTGTCAAAAAACCTGCCACAATTTACCAGTTTTTTTGTAGTGGATATCAAGGTTTCAATGGCATGAGGGGTGTCATAATGTCCTCATAATGATACAAGAAGCTGGAAATGGTTATATGAAGCATGCCAACAAACTAGAAAACAAAAAAAAAGAAGTCGTAGATACACATTCTTCTTGCCTATCCTTTCTTACAAAAAAACTTTTTGCTGTCACATCATTTAAAATCTAATTTCAGATATATAGCTTCTTTTTATTTATTTTTAAAAAAACATATTGATTGCTTACTGGTAAAATGAAAGTTGGTATGTAGAACTACTACGATCGATGATGAAAAATTTCTTCGCACATAATTTAAATCCTTTTCTTTACCCATTAATTGTTTAAATATATTATTTGGTTATAAATAGATTTTTGTTCTTGAATTTCTATTACTATATATTGTTTCGTGTACGATTATAATATTATTTTGTTGTAGTACTGTTCTGCTATGATCTGTTTGTTTTTGTTACTCTATATTGTTTTTCCATTATATCTTTTTCTAGACTGTTTTTGTCTTGAGTCGAGCGTCTATCGAAAATAGTCTCTCTATCTATATGATCAATGCATACAAGAGTTGTTGTATTTAATTATAAAAATAATGTAGATGTAGCCTAGAAACCTGACCTTGCCTATGGGACATAATCATGGCTTGAGTACAACACCCTTTAGATTCATTTTCACACAACTTTTGTCTATTTAATTATGATAAACTAATAAAGAAGATTGTACCTAATTAACGCACTAATTAAATCATGCATTTACTATATGCGACCTAGAGTTCAATCTTATTTCAACCAGCTCTTAATTCTCCTAATTCCTCATGATAACATAGCATTGGCTTAATTGCGTGCATGCGCTATTGCAATATAAAGTGTTAAGCAACACCTTACTTTTATTTTTCAAGGATAATATAATAACCAATTAACCATACTTCATTATCATTTTGTTCACTTTATTATTTCATGTATTTATTTTATTTTCATCAAATATTCCAGAGTTTTGGCGGTTTGATGTTGTTCTCCTTGTTAGGTTTGTTCTCTAGGGGTTTTTTTCTTTGTTTCTTTTTTTCTCTCACTCTATCAGTTGACTATTCATATGATCAACAACATTGTAAAATCTTATCTTCTTAAATAAAATAAGAAAAAGGAAAAAGAAAACCACCAAAATTAAATACTATACTTGTCATAATATATATTCTCCACCCATAGGTTTCCATATCCGTCTCCATAGAGATCCCTAGATTGTGGCGTTAGCCTAATGTGAAAAAGACTTGGGACTTACTTCAAATGATTTTTTAAATTCTGATGTTATTTTGTCTTATATGTATGTCCTTTTGATATTGTAATTCCATGATTAAGGGAAATCCTACTTTAGTTCATATTCCTTAAAAGTGTATTGAGAAATTTCTTTTGATCGAGATCGTCATTCTCAAGAGTCAAGTGTACCATCACAAAAAAAGTGATTCAGTCAAAATTGTGCCTTTAGTTGTTTTTTTTTTTTTTTTTTTTTTTGGGGGGGGGGGGGGGGGGGGTTGGGGGTGATTATGAATGTTATGGTCAAACAAGCCTCACGAGGGCCTCTTGTTAATTTGACCCAAAATTCTCATTCTTATAAGTAGGGCCTCTGTTATGAACTTTGTGGGCATTCTACTTTTTGAATTCACCAACAGGGCATCCTAAAAAATGGAGCAGCATTTTCATGGGCTAAGTGCACAAATATTCATATTTGAGGACGTTATTTGGCGATGGTTGGATTGTCTTTTTTTAAATGACTTATAAATTAAAAATTCAAATTTAAAAGTTATAGCTTGTGAATATCCAATTTTTGGGTTTTTGCTTTTTTTTTTTTTTTTTTTTTAACCCTTACCGCTAAAAAAGTAATTAAAAATATTTTGGTGTGAAGTATAGCCTTGTGAAAGTCAAACATTGAACAGTTTTGCTTGAAGTTTGGTATGGCTTGTTAAGAGCAATTTCAGATTATTATTTTTACAGAAGTTGTGAACTTGATAAGAACAAAAATTAGACACTTTTACTATAGTTTTACCTGACTTGTCAAAGCTAGCTTTAAATATTTTTTTAGTAAAGTACATGTAAAAGTTGATGAAAAATTTGATCATGTATATCTTATTTTTCATATATGTTTGAACGTATGACTGAATGCATGTTAAAATTGAGTAAAATTTCAAACAATCTATAGTTTGTTTTATTTTGTTGAATAGGGGATGGTATTTTCACACATAAGAATTTTGTTATGCGGATTTCAACAATTCAATAGTTAAATATACTCCAAATAAGTTCATCTTTGAAACTTAACTTCCATACATCATTAAAAAAAGATTAATCATCTAACTACCAAATAATAATAAATTTAATAAATTCATTTAAAATCATTTTAATTTATTTTTATGTATGATTAAAGTGCATGTATAGTAAAGTAGGAGGAAGAGGCAACTAATTAGATGCCTTGTGAAATTATATCATTTTCATTTTGCACTGCGCATGTCGACTGGTTACATTTCCTAATCTTGATCAAAAGACTCACCGTCCCTACAAACACTGCTAATTGCCACTAAAAATATATATTTAGAGTGTTAAAGTCTTTATCGGCATTAGATAAGTGTTACTAGATCCAATGTCGCTAAAACCTTCAAGGACATATATAAACAGTGCTAATTGCCGCTAAAAATATATATTTAGCAGCAATTGCTAATTAATTGTCGCTAAAAATGATTTTTGATGTAGTGTATTAACATTTAACTTGATTGATTATAACGTATAATATTTTAAGCTAGTTTTTCGAAATCCAATATTTATTAATATTTTAATTTTCTTTCTCACACACAATGTATACATATTTGCGTTTTGTATAAGAAAAAAAAAAAAAAGAAGACTTAATTCAATTGATCGGACTCATTAAGCATAGACGTCATCCACCTCAGCTTTTGATTTTGTTATTAAGAAGGAATTAAAATGAATTGTAAAGATAAAAGTAGCACGAAAATACTTAAGAGTATGTAAAGGAGTTCAAAATTTATTCAAATTATTTGTTTTAAAAATAAAATTACATATTTGAAAACTTAATAAAAATAGATAATAATTTAAAATACATTTTGAAATTGAGAAACCATAGTTTAGAAACAATTTTGAGTCCCAAAATAGTAACATGTTTTCATAAAAAGGGATGGAAGGAGTATGTCCAAATATGCTCCAACAATTTTGCTTGCCATAATAGTGAAAGAGATCAATTCAGTTACATGAGATTGGTAATAATGTAAGCAAAGTCACTAATTTTACAAAATGTATGATTAAAAGTTTATTTAAGTTGAGATTAATTTATTTATTTTTCAAACTAAGTAATTTGAGATTAAAGTAGAGTTCTTATAGCTGTGGTGAAAAGGGGGAAAATGTTCCTCAAATTTTTGAAAGTTGAAAAAAGTATTTAGTTGGAGAGTAGTAGAAACAAAACAAACAAAAGGTTTCATGGGGCTCATTTTTGGTCTGGGGGACCATTAGAGTCTGTCAACAAAAACAACTGTACATGTTTTTATCTCTTTGCTGGTTAAGGTATTTTTTCTTTTTGGCTTTCTTATGTCAAAACTTGTAGTTTATAGGATTTGCTTTTCAATTCTAGAATTTAAAAGATATATAAGGTGAAGTTGGTATTAACTTCAGTTATTCAAGACCTTTTCAACATATTGATATGCAAAAAATTACAATTTTTAGTACTTTTTATATATTTTTTGAATCTCTATTTTTTTTAAATATCAAATTAATATAATCTAATTTAACTTTGAAAATTAATAAAATTGACTTTCGAAATGAGCAACATGACTATTAAAAATGGACGCAGGGAGTATATATTATCCCCCAAAATGGAAGTTTATAATTTTGCTCAATTTTAGTCTATATTTATAACTAGTGTATTTTACCATGCTTCTCGCAGTCTAGATTTTTTTTCTTACAAATACAAAGATGGAAAAAATAAAAATACAAAAGAATGATGGCAAGTAAAATAAAAGGTAATACATTTGGTTTAAGAGCTATTAAATGTGTTGTCTGACCAACTCCAAAAAGAATAATCGAGTTATGTAGGATATAGATCCAGCACAATAAATTATAAGGAGTGATTATTTCTCTCTGAAAGAAAAAGAAATATGTCACAATAAGTTGGTGTTAATACTCTCAAATCTAGAAATCCTAACCACTTACATTTTGTTTTTTTAAAAAAATCTACTAAAGGAACAAAGTTTTACACCTAAGCACACCCACTCACCTATTAAAAGATCCGACCTTCCCTAATAACTTAATTTCATTTTTATCTCACTTCTTCCCCATTTCTTGAAGAAGCTTTCTTCACCTCTTGGATTTCCAAGCAATGTCAGAATGCTTTATCAGTTCACTTGAAACATGGTATGCAAGAAGATGTCATTATGATCTCAATGCGCTAAATTTGATGGTTTGGACTAATCTGAATGCAAGGAGAAGGTTCTACAAATGTCTAAGACCCAAAGTAAATTATAAATTAATTTGATGTTTGGATATTTATAGACAAAATTTTATTGGTTGAATTAGAACTAAGTTGTGGCTGATACAGGGGCTACTCATACGTTTGTAGATGTCAAAATCGCTGCAAAATTAGGACTTAAGTTGACAAAAAGTCCCTCCTACATCAAGACAGTCAACTGTAACGGACAAGCCATTGTGGGCATGGCCTATGGTGTGCCTATGTCAACTAAAAATTGGGTGGTAAAACATAATTTGATGGTGATGCCGCTAGGTGAATTTGAGATCATACTTGGGATCGATTTTCTAAAAAAACTCCAGTTTGTTTCGTCCCCTCACTTAGATGGGTGATGATAATGAATGAGGGCAACAATGGGTTTCTTAAAAGGGTTTATCCATTTGGGAAGGTTGGTAAAGTTGCATAGAAGAAAGACAGAGGAATGTTGTTGTCTGCTATGTCGATTGACAAAGGTTTGAGGAAGGGAGATGAAACTATCCTTGTTGCCTTAGCCGACTTGAAACCTGATGTCACAGTAGAAGTTCCTGATTGTATGGATGAAGTGTTGAAGCAATATGTTGATGTGATGCCGCCTGAATTACCAAATAAGTTACCGTCAAGGAGGGATATAGATCATAAAATTGAGTTGTTGCCAGGTTCAATTGCTCATGCGCATGCTCCTTATCGTGTGGCTCCAAAAGAGTTTGTTGAATTGCGTAAACTACTAAATGAATTGTTGGATGTTGGACTATCCCTATGGTGCACCTATTTTATTTCAAAAGAAATAGGATGGGACGCTAAGTATGTGTATGGACTATAGGGCACTAAACAAAGCAACTGTGAAGAACAAGTATTCGGTTCCATTGGTGCAGGATCTGATTGACAGGTTGAGCAAGGCATGCTAGTTCACTAAGTTAGATCTTAGGGCAGGCTACTGGCAGGTTAGAATAGCTGAAGGCGATAAGCCTAAGACTATGTGCGTAACTAGTTATGATTCATATGAATTCCTTGTAATGTTGTTTGGGCTAAACAATGCCCCGACTACGTTTTGCAACTTAATGAACAACGTATTATTTGACTATCTTGGTGATTTCGTGGTTGTTTATCTTGATGATATTTTTATTTATAGTCGAACTTTGGTGAACATCTTAAGCACTTGAGTATGGTTCTTTCTCGCAGCATGAAGGATTTGAGGTCATTCCTTGGGTTGGCTAACTATTACAGAAAATTCATTATTGGTTAGTCGAACTTTGGGTGAACATGTTATGCACTTGAGTATGGTTCTGTCTCGATTGAGGGATTATACACTTTATGTTAAAATGGAAAAATGTGAGTTCACCCAATAGAGATTGAGTTTTCAGGGCATCTTGTTAGTAAAAACAGGGTTCGAATGGATCCTAAGAAAGTGCAGGCCATTGTTGATTGGAAAGCATCTCGTAGCATGAAGGATTTGAGGTCATTCCTTGGGTTGGCTAACTATTACAGAAAATTCATTATTTGTTATTCGAAAAGGGACGCAACTTTGACTGATTTGTTGAAGAAAGATGTTAAACGGGTATGGTCGGTGAGGTGTGAAGAAGCTTTTCAAAATTTGAAGAAAGCTATTGCATCGGAGCCAATACTTAAACTGCCTGATTTTGAGTTACCATTTGAAGTACACACTGATGTGTCTGACAAAGCTTTTGGAGGCATGTTGGTGCAAGAGAATCATCTTGTGGCCTTTGAAAGTCGAAAATTGAATGATGCGGAGTAAAGATATTCGACTCAATAAAAAGAGATGGTTGGTATTGTTCATTGCTTGCAGGTTTGGGGGGTATATTTTTTTCTAGGTATCGCTTTGTGGTGCAGACTGATAATATAGCTAATACATTCTTCAAAACGTAGAAAAAGTTAAGTCCAAAGTAGGCAAGATGGCAGGAATTCCAGGCAAAATATGACTTTGTGTGGGAGCATAAGCTAGGAAAACACAACCAAGTCGCTGATGCATTGAGTCGAAAAGAGGTATTTGCTACTGTGTATGCTATTTCGAAACTTGAGACTAATTTCCTAGATAGGATCAGGTTATGCGCTTTGAATGACTCGTTATATGTAAAGTGGATGGGTCAAGTTAAAGATAGGACTAAGAGGCGGTACCGAATTGAGGACGATATACTCCATTTTAAAGGGGGGGGGGGGGGGAGAATTGTGGTACCAAATGGTGGTGGGTGCGTAAAGACTTAATGAAGGAAGCGCATGACACTACATGGGCTGGTCATCTAGGTGTGGAACAGATGTTGACTTTATTGTCCTGTGTTTATTTCTGGCTAAATATGGAAGATGATATAGCGGCGTACGTGAAGACTTGCCCTATTTGTCAAGTGGACAAGAAGCTAGTTTGTTGCAGCACTTGCTTATTCCTTAACGACCATGATTGTCGGTAAGCATGGATTTCATTTTTGGTTTTCCTAAGGTTGATGGCATGGCATCTATTATGGTTGTGGTAGACAGATTTTTGAAGTACTCTATTTCTATTGTTGCACCTGATTTGTGTTCGTCTGAGATTGTTACTGAATCATTCTATAAGAATATGGTTAAATACTTTGGTGTTCCAGCTGATATTATGAGTGATAGGGTTCTCAACTATAAATCATCCACTAACAGATGGACAAACTTAAAGGATTAATCACTTGGTAGAATAATATTTGAGGCACTATGTTACATCAAGTCAACAGAATTGGGTTGCTTTGCTTGACACTATGCAGTTTTGCTATAATCTACACAATTCCTAAGCAACGGAGATGAGTCCATTTGAAATTGTCTTAGGTAGACAGCCTATGACACCATTAGATGTTGCCAAGACCAAGAATCAGGGGAAGTGTCTAGCAACACACGAGGTTGCAAGGGACATACTTGAAATGATTTCTAAGGCTCAAGAGAGTTTACGCAAGGCTCAACGATGCATAAAGAAATATGTTGATCAACATCGTTACTCACTAGTGTTCACTGTGGGTGACCAAGTGTTGCTGAAACTTACTTCTCAAATCTAGAAACAGATTATAAGTAAGACCAGATGTCGGGGTTTGATTTCTAAATATGATGGCCTATTTGAAGTTGTAACATTCCGAAAATTTATAGACTAAACTAAAGCCAAATGTAAGGGTTAGAGTCATAAATAACTCCCAATACTCAATATACATATTTTTGGGTTAATACATCAAGGTACGATCCCCCAAGTACCAACCATGGGTTCTTGAGGAGGACTCTTCGAAAGATGAAAAAAAGGTGCCTGGGCAATCCACCCATGAAGGGGAACCACGACAAGTAGGGGGAACCACGACAAGTAGGTGGACCCAGACCTCGTGGGTCATGGCCGTTAGTTGAGGCCTTATGAAACAAGTCCTAGAACACCTACCACGGTTCACCAGCATGGGTCATGGGTCCTCCCACGGTCCGTCAATGGTGGGCGTGGATGAAGCCTGGAAACTACCTTTTGGCAGTTAGACTTAGGGGCATTGTGGGGTTTTTCCTTTTTAATTAATTATTAAGTGATGTCATTTTAGCCTATTTTTAAACAACTATATAAGTGTTTTAAACACCTAAACTAACAGATCTAATTCATAATTTCTAAATCCCCAAATCAAAACCAAAGCCTCTCCAATATATTCTCTCTAGAACTCCAAGGAAGAAGAAGAAAGGTGAAGCTAGGGTTGAAGAATCCAACTTTTTTACTCAATTTTGTGGGAATTCTTCAATAAGGTATGGTAGTTATTCATCCATGGGTAGTCTTCTCCCATGAAGCCCTTTTCAAAACCCCCAATTTCAAAGTTAGAAATCCCAAAACCTAGGGTTTGACTTCAATCTCATGGATTCCTTTAAAATTCATTTTTAATGATTGGATTATATTTAATTATGGATATATTGATGATTTTATATGATTTTAAGTTGAATTCCTCAGGAATCCATGAATTCCCCTATTTTCCCAATTTGGATCTAAATATGTGGGTGAATTGTAGAAAAAAGAGTATTATGAAATTATGCTTATAGTAATAATAGTAGTTGAATCGTGTAATCATCCATGTCTAATGTAGTAATTCTATATATGTTGATTAAATGTGATCTATGGTCCTTGAAGGGCAACACATGAGAATTATGTAAGTTTATGAGGCTTATGAATATACATTTAGATCACTTTGAGAGTAAAGTGAATTTGATTACGATCTAATTGTTATGTTGATTGGTTGATTATCCTTATGTACACACTTATGTATGAATATGATATGAAGTGAAAGGTTTGTCACATGTAGTGATTCTAAGGTTGGAAATCTAGTCTTACCTATTGAATCTATGAGCTTTAGTAGGAGTTATGGTGGATTGAGTGTCAAGACATTCTTCTATAATTAGGAACTTAAGTCAAGACTTAATTGAACTCAATGAGAATTAATGCTTAGCACCGAGTGGATATGAATATGGGATGAAAGTTTATACATTAGTTGAGTCTGGCTTTCCAAATGGGTTTCTTCTACCTTAGTTGAGTCCGGGTTCCCAAGTATGCATCTCAAGAGATGGAAACCTTATACCTTAGTTGAGTTCGGATTTCTAAAAGCAATCTCCTTATCCCATAAACTATGTGCCCACATATGTCTTTAGTTAGTGGATCCACCTAATCTAAGAGTATGGTTCTACCTTAGGCTAGTAGGACAACCCCTTTTCGGTGTGGGGTAGACACCGAATACCATGGTAAGCTCACATGGTCTATGTCGGTTAAGGCTAATTTCCCACTATGATAATATGAACAAGAATATGAGTTATGAACTATGGTTACTGAAGAAGCTTTCCCTAGTGTGGGTAGGATTATGAGATCTTATTCCACTACTAAAAAAATAGTGAATACCGACCTCCGGAGGTCGGTATTCCCTATAATTCCGACCTAAAACCGACATCCCAGCTTAGGTTGGAAAAAGCTTCGTCGCTATTCCATACCGACCTTTCGAGGTCGGTTTTTATTTTAAGTCGAAAAATTCATTAATTTATTTTCCGACTTCCGGATGTCGGTATTTGTTACTTTTTTTATTTTTAATATATAAATTCCGACCTCCGGAGGTCGGAATTTAAAAAATACAAAAATAAAATTTCTGACCTCTGGAGGTCGGTATTTTGATTTTTGTATATTTGAAATTCTGACATCCGAAGGTCGGTAATTTTATTTTTGTATTTTTTAAATTCCGACCTCCAGAGGTCGGTATTTTTATTTTTGTATTTTTGAAATTTCGACCTCCGAAAGTCGGTAATTTTATTTTTGTAGTTTTTTAAATTTCGACCTCTAGAGATCGGTATTTTTATTTTTATATTTTTCAATTCCGACCTCCGGAGGTCGGTAATTTTATTTTTCTATTTTTTAAATTCCGACCTTCAGAGGTCGGTATTTTTATTCTTTTATTTTTCAAATTCTGACCTCCGGATGTCGGTAATTTTATTTTTGTATTTTTAAAATTCCGACCTCCGGAGGTTGGTAATTTTATTTCTGTATTTTTAAAATTCCGACCTCCGGAGGTTGGTAATTTTATTTTTGTATTTTTAAAATTCCGACCTCCGGAGGTTGGTATTTTTATTCTTTTATTTTTCAAATTCCAACCTGTCGGTAATTTTATTTTTGTATTTTTAAAATTCCGACCTCCGGAGGTCGGTATTTTAATTTTTTTACTTTTGAAATTCTGACCTCCGGAGGTCGGTATTTTAATATTTTTACTTTTGAAATTTCGACCTCCGGAGGTCGGTTTTCTGCTATAAAACTGGCAGCAAATTGCTGTAATTATAATTGCCCACCTGCATATTTATACGAAAACAACCCAAAGAATATAAACTTCATCCAACCAAAACAACACAATATTTTCAACATATACATTAAACTATTTCAAAATAAACTTCATCCAACTTCAAAATACAATCAAACAATTCCAAAATATAGAAGTCTAAAATGTCAAATAGATACAACTACTCCCCATCATCCTGATCACTCTCCTTATCAGACTTATCATTTTCATCACCCTCTTGATCAGATCCATCACTGCTGGCAAAACATGGAGGAAGAATATTTCCTGATTCAAAAAGAAAAGTAAATTGGGCTTGAAGCACTGCATACCTCTTGCTCTCTACCTCTTTTGCTGCCGCAATCTCTTCTTCTCTCTTTCTTCTCTCTTCTTCTCTCTTTCGGCTACAGCAGCAAGCTCGGCATTGAGATAAGCTATCTTACTCTCCATTGCAGATATTGTCTCTCTATCCCCATAATCGAAGCTTGAGGATGATGAACCACAATACCAAGACTTTTTCTTCTGATACGCCTTTTCTCGATAGCCATAGACTGAACCTCTAATCGGTTCACCAACACTTTGTTTCCAAAGATTCTCGTTTTCTTCTTGTGTAAATGGTCTGTCCCGACTCTCAAGAGGTAGAGTACTACGATATTCCTGAGATATTCATATATACTTATCCTGTAATTTAAACAAAGAACTCTACGAATAAGAATGTAATATATACAAGAAAAAGAAAAAAAAAATTAGTTTGAATGGAGTTCTTACATATGTCTCTTGAGCACGTGGCTCAATCCATCTTTCTTCTTCTGTGGGGTTTGTACTCTTCTTGATGTGAGTAACCTTGAACATCTCTGCTACAGCTATCGGCCTACCCCAACTCTTTTTCCTGCAAATAACATAGATAGAATTTGATCTCATTAATCTCCAAAAAGTACTTATCGAAAAAGAAAAAATTTATTTTACTAAATTAAGAAAGTATACCATTCTTTCCTTCCTAGTAACTTGGCTAATAGCTCCACCAGTGTGCAAAGAGCCTCCCTTTTCTGATGCGCGAGCAATCTTCCCAATCTCACTCCTCTTTTTAAATTTTTCATCAGTACTCCAATGTTCTAGTAATAGAGCCCATCGATCCAGTAACATAAACTTAGGCATTCTGTTTTCTCTCCGACAGTCATAAAATGTGCTAGAAAGCAACTTTGAAGCTTTAAGCTTGAAGTTCACTTGAACGTCTTCCTCATGTTCGGGAGCCCATACATAATATTTCTGTAATAAAAAATAACTAAATATTTATTTTTCAAATGAATAGCGAATTTAAATGGATATGATGTATATTTAATTGATATATATATTCTTACCTTAAATTCGTTGAACATCTGCCCTTGGGTGTTAAGTGGAATCGAACTCCAAATCGAATACACATCATTGTAGTGAGTTCCAATGCACTTTAAAATAATCTTTGCCATACCCACATCCGGACGTAAGCTGAAATACAAGTTCATTGACAAAGTAGAGTAAACAAAAAAAATCAATCAATTAAAATATAAATAGATAAATGAAAGATGAAACATAATTAAATCATACTTGTATCCTAATGGCTCGATGACGAGTCTCCGAAAATTGTCTCTATCGCCTGGCTGAGGACCATGTGTATCTAAGTGCTGGGTGGTGGGAGTACTAGGCTCTGAGCCATTGGATTCAAGATGAAGATTGGAAAGTCCAATTGATCCACTATTAGTATTCAAACTATTGCACTGACTACCACTAGTTGATGGTATGGCAGACCCATGACCAAGATGTGAATTGCCCTGCAATGTTTGGTAACTTGAACTAGGTACCACAGTAGGTGTAGATATAGTATAACCAGATTGTGGAGCCACATGAGTAGAGGCATTATGTGACTGCTGTGCCGAGTGAGTAGTTGAAACTGAGGCTCGTTTAACTCGAGAGAACTCATCAGATATCACGACCCCAGTGGGGCTTCTCATAGCATTGGCCTTAAATTTCTTTTTTGGATTAGCGGATTTTTTTTATTTACCCTTATCTTTATCTACCATCTATATCAATTAAATATAAAGATTAAAATAAAGTAGTACAAAATAATGTCACAATGTCAAACATATATATCAAACAAAGTTATCATAACATATAGCTTAATCCAAATAGTCTTTTACAATGTCGAACTAACGTTAAAACTACTAAAATATAAAGTATACTCAAATATGAATAGCTAAAAATCCACTAACTAAACATACAAATTGTTTCAAGTTATATTTCAGAGAAGTGGTAATATTGTCCCTAAACTCTTTTTCTCCATTTCTAGTCACATCACTCTGTTTCTGCAAATTCAATGATCAATAAAGGGAATGTGTGTTCACATGTTTCAGAATATCTACCTACATGACACTACAAAATAGTCTTTCACAATGTCGAACAAAAGTTAAAACTACTAAAATATAAAGTATACTCAAACATGAATAGCTAAAAATCTACCAACTAAACATACAAATTGTTATTCATCCTCTTCGGAAGTTTCTTCATCATCTATCCATTCACATGCATCATCTTCGGAAGTTTCCTCCTCATCTATCCATTCATCCTCTTCGAAAGTTTCCTCCTCATCCTCCTCCATATTTGTTGGCATATCTAACTCTTCTCTATTAACTTCTTCTAAAATGTGATCAGGATGATCCAAATTCATTTCTAACTTAGCATCCACTACTTGATGAACACTTGATATTTCATTTTGATATGCAACATCCAATTCATTTTCAACTTCCACTCGCCCCATTGGTTTTGTTTTGATTACAACCCACCAATCAGACTTATCCCTACGCAACGGATAAGGAGCATAGTACACTTGCTTAGCATTCTGTGCAATAATAAAAGGATCATAAGCCTCATACTTCCTAGTATGCTTGACTTCAATGATATTATGCTGCTTAAACTCCCTCGTACCTCTTGAAGTTGGATCAAACCACTTGCATTGGAAAAGTACTATTCTTTTAATTGGCCAACCCAAATACTCCAACTCTAGAATCTCATGAAGGACGCCAAAATAATCAACATTCTCATTTTGATTTCCATCATCACCTTTAACCCAAACACCACTATTATTAGTTTTCTTATTCTTTGAGTATTTCTCTGTGGCAAATTTAAAACCATTTACGTTATATTGGTGCATTGTGTGAACTGTAACCGGTCCCCAAGAAATATCTTTGAAAAATTGATCAAATGTGGCGGCATTTTTTGAATTGTAGACCTATATATAAATGGTTAGTAAATTAAAAGCAATGTTAGTAGAAAGAAGAGTACACTAATCTCTTAATAGGTGTACATATTACAACACTTACCCAATTAGTATACCACGTTATAAATGATGGAAACACTTGATCATGGCCATATTGGCTCACAAAATAACTGTAGAATCACATTGAAAATACAGTTAGTTTCCTTAATAAATCGGAGTTGAATATATGTTGTTTACATATTTAATTTTCTTACTCTAAGAAGGGTTGGACTTCTGGACAATTCAACAAGACATGAAGCTCTGCTGATTTTTTCTCCTTTTCGGTAAGTTTGCACAATGTACACTTTTTTGAACCCTAACCCGGTTGGTTGAAGATTGATAATGATTGTACTACAGGATCATTTCCAGTATCATCATGTTGATTAGGTCTGTTTCTCAAACACGACACATGATCATCAAAGTAGTAAGAATAAAAGTGTGATCTTTCTTCAGCTAGATATACTTGAACCATACATCCATCCACCCTATGTTTATTCTTACTACCCCTTTTAGACTTGCCAATGCTCCTGTAAAATGTTATATTAGATATATAATTTCAAAATATATATGATCGATTTATGAAATAAGAATAAATGTATTATAGTTACTTACCGCTCAAAAGGATACATCCACCTATATTGAACTGGACCTCCCAATAGGGCTTCATGAACAAGGTGAATGGGAAGATGTTCCATCACATCAAAGAACCCTGGTGGAAGAATCTTCTCCAACTTATTACTAATAACAACGATATTTTTGGCCATCCAAACCAGATTCTCTACTCTCAATGTGTTGGAACACAAGTCTTTGAAGAACAAATTGATCTCTGCCATCGATTTCCATATGTTTTCAGGCAATCCACAAAAAGCAATCAGAAGTAATTGTTCCATGAAAACATGACAGTCGTGACTTTTCATCCCATGTAATATTCCACGCTCAATGTCAGCCCTCTTTCCCAAATTTGAGGCATATCCATCTGGCATTTTCAAGCTTTTCACCCACTCACAAATTTTTCTCTTCTGTTCCATTGTGAATGAATAACTAGCCTTAGGCTTAAGTAACTTGTTATTGGCAGACTCCTATATATGCAACTCCGGTCATCTACAATGTTCTGGTAAGTCAAGTCTAGCCTTAACATTATCTTTTGTCTTGCCAGTTACATCCATTACAGTGTTGAACAGATTATCAAAATAATTCTTTTCAATATGCATGACATCAAGATTATGTCCAAGTAAATTATCCTTCTAATAAGGTAACTCCCAGAATATACTCTGTTTAGTCCAATTATGTGCAACACCATACCCATCAAATTTGTACGGTGGTTCCTCAATTACCTTTGGAAAATTTTGAACCCTTTCCCAAATATCATCACCCGTTAATATTGGGGGTGGACCATCTCGTTCAGTTTTATTCTTTTTAAATGCATATTTGTTTCTCCTAAACTCATGATTAGGTGGCAAGAACCGACGATGACAATCAAACCATGAATTTTTTCAGCCATGTTTTAATGTGAATGATTTAGTATCTTCCATACAGTAGGGACATGCTAACTTTCCAGTTGTCATCCATCCAGATAGCATTCCATAGGTAGGAAAATCATTAATAGTCCACATTAAAGTAGCACGAATGTTGAAATTTTGTTTACGAGAAATGTCCCATATTTGTACCCCCTTAGACCACAACAATTTCAACTCATCAATCAAAGGTTGTAAGTACACATCAATCTTGCTTTTTGGATTACTCGGACCAGGAATGACACAATTCAGAAATATATATGGACTTGTCATACACATCTCAGGTGGAAGATTATACGGTGTAATAAACACAACCCAACAAGAATATGGTGCAACCCCAACTGAAAAAGGGGTGAAACCATCCGCACACAAACCCAGCCTAACATTCCTTGGTCCAGCAGCAAAATCTAGATAAGTTCTATCAAAATGTTTCCAAGCCTCTCCGTCAAATGGATGACATATGACACCAGGTGGCCTTCTATTTTCACGGTGCCATCTCATATGAGGAGCAGAGCTATTTGATGTATACAACCTCTTCAATCTTGGTATAAGAGGTAAATAATGCATCACCTTAATAGCAAGTTTCTTTTCGGTAGAACCAGTCTTATAGCGAGGGTGACTACAAAACTTACAAGACTCTAGATCGACATCCTCCTTATAGTATAACATGCAACCTTTTTCATAGCAATCAATTCTTATCGAGGAGAGTCCTAACTTAGACACCAATGCATTTGCTTTATAATAAGAATCAAGAATCTCTACATTAGGATCAACTAATTCCCTCATAAGATCTATCATAGAGTTCATTGCTCCTTGAGACATATTATTGTCAGATTTGATACTTAACAATCTAACTGCAACAGACAATTTAGAGTGTTGACTCCCGTTGAACAAAGGACTACTACAATCATGCAATTGTTCATAAAAGATGTTTGCTTCTTCGTTAGGAGTTTCTTCTATATTTTCTCCTTGTTCAAAATTAGAATGCATCCCAAAAGCATCATCAACCATATCTGACATTCTAGAACCGTGGAAATAATTATGCTTGGAAGATCTACTACTTTCACCGACAACAAAGTTATTAAACATAGTGTCACTTTCAACCTCACCATGACTAGTCCAAACTGTATACCATGGTTTGAATCCATTCATCATAAGATGCATAGCAACAGTCTCTGTTGTATGATATCTAACATTTTCACAATTAACACACGAACACCTAATCAATCTTGAAGTTAAAAAATCATCAAGTGTCTTTGCATGATTTATAAATCTAGTGACACCTTCTGCGAATTCTAGAATCATACCCGCTTGACCAGGATTGTTTCGATTTTACATCCAACTACGATCAGAATCCATCTACACAAACAATAATGATAATTTTGACATTATTTATTTTAACTTATTTAAACAACTAAACAACTTTTTAACTTTAACTACATTAGTTTTGATTTAATTCCAACAACTAAATTCACCAACTAAACGACAATATTTATTTTAACTTGTTTAAATAACTTAAAAACTTTTTAACTTTAACTACATTAGTTTTGACTTAATTCCAACAACTAAATTCACTAACTAAATCACATTATTTATTTTAACTTGTTTAAATAACTTAACAACTTTTTAACTTTAACTACATTAGTTTTGACTTAATTCCAACAATTAAATTCTCTAACTAAACCACATTATTTATTTTAACTTATTTAAACACCTTAACAACTTTTTAACTTTAACTACATTAGTTTTGATTTAATTCCAACAAATAAATTCCCTAACTAAACCACATTATATATTTTAATTTGTTTAAATAACTTAACAACTTTTTAACTTTAACTACATTAGTTTTGACTTAATTCCAACAAATAAATTCACTAACTAAACCACATTATTTATTTTAACTTATTTAAACACCTTAACAACTTTTTAACTTTAACTACATTAGTTTTGATTAAATTCCAATAACTAAATTCACCAACTAAACGACATTATTTATTTTAACGTGTTTAAATAACTTAACAACTTTTTAACTTTAACTACATTAGTTTTGATTTAATTCCAACAACTAAATTCACCAACTAAATGACATTATTTATTTTAACTTGTTTAAATAACTTAACAACTTTTTAACTTTAACTACATTAGTTTTGACTCAATTCCAACAGCTAAATTTACTAACTAAACCACATTATTTATTTTAACTTGTTTAAATAAGTTAACAACATTTTAACCTTAACTACATTAGTTTTGACTTAATTCCAACAACTAAATTCACCAACTAAACGACATTATTTATTTTAACTTGTTTAAATATAATTCCAACAACTAAATTCTCTAACTAAACCACATTATTTATTTTAACTTGTTTAAATAACTTAACAACTTTTTAACTTTAACTACATTAGTTTTAACTTAATTCCAACAACTAAATTCACTAACTAAACCACATTATTTATTATAACTAATTTAAATAACTTAACAACTTTAACTAGTTTAGTTTTGACTTAATTCCAACAGCTAAATTCTCCAACTAAACGACATTATTTATTTTAACTCATTTAAACAACAAAACAACTTTTTAACTTTAACTACATTAGTTTTGACTTAATTCCAACAACTAAATTCACTAACTAAAGCTAAGCATCAACACTAGATAGACACAAATCGATCTTGCAAGAAAATCAATTTTGTCATCAATAGGATCAACTAGTGTTGGTACTTATGCTTAACAAACACATTAAATTAAAGTTAAGTGTCAACACTAGATGGACACAAATCGATCTTGCAAGAAAACCAATTTTGTCATCAATAGGATCAACTAGTGTTGGTACTTAATTATGCTTAACAAACACATTATTCCTAAACTAAAGCTAAGCATCAACACTAGATAGACACAAATCGATCTTGCAAGAAAATCAATTTTGTCATCAATAGGATCAACTAGTGTTGGTACTTATGCTTAACAAACACATTAAATTAAAGTTAAGTGTCAACACTAGATGGACACAAATTGATCTTGCAAGAAAACCAATTTTGTCATCAATAGAATCAACTAGTGTTGGTACTTAATTATGCTTAACAAACACATTATTCCTAAACTAAAGCTAAGCATAAACACTAGATGGACACAAATCGATCTTGCAAGAAAATCAATTTTGTCATTAATAGGATCAACTAGTGTTGGTACTTATGCTTTACAAACACATTAAATTAAAGTTAAGTGTCAACACTAGATAGACACAAATTGATCTTGCAAGAAAATCAATTTTGTCATCAATAGGATCAACTAGTGTTGGTACTTAATTATGCTAAACAAACATTCGATGGACACAAACAAATTATCACAAAATTTAAACTAAGTATCAATACTAGAAGGACACAAACACATTATAAAATGAAATTGTACTTGAACTTTAGAGATTTAGAAACACCAAACCTTATCTTCTACTTTGATGAAAGAAGCCTGTATCAACTTTTTTTGATGTTGAGTTTCCTTAGTTGCCTAGCCCGCAAAATCAACTCTTTCAACACTAGAAAAAGATTCAATAATTATTAGTTACTACATAGCACAAACACGCAGCAACATTGAGATTCGTCAACTGCCTATTTCCTAAATACAAGCCAATTTGAAAACAAGCATCAACATAGAAAATGAAAGAACACGCCCACATGAATAGATGGACACAAATTGATCTTGCAAGAAAATCAATTTTTTCATTAATAGGATCAACTAGTGTTGGTACTTACGCTTAACAAACACATTATTCCTAAATTAAAGCTAAGTGTCAACACCAAATGGACACAAATAGATCTTGCAAGAAAATCAATTTTGTCATCAATAATATTCAAGTTTAGTTAAATATAAACTTCAAATCCAAGAATATTAGTTTTATATATATATATATTCAAGTTTTAGTAAGTTCAAGTTTCAATTCAAGTTCATATCTAATTTCTAAACTTAATTAGTTATATATTCAAGCTAATTAGTTCCAAATTCAAACTAGCTAGCTAGTTTCCGAAATTCAAACTATTAATTAGCCTAAAATATCAAATATAATTCAAACCATTAGTTCAAAATTCCAAATTCAAACTATTCTTAAAATCACAAATTGAAAGTACTCCTAGAATTCAAAAACCAAACTATAATGCTAAAATCCCAAATTCAAACTATTAGTAGTCCTAAAATCTCAATAATAATTCAAACTAGTCCTAAATTCAAAATTCAAACTAGTCTTAAAATCACAAATTCAAACTAGTGCTAAAATCCCAAAATCTAACTAGTGCTAAAATCCTAAATTCAAACTAGCTAGCTATTCCTAATCCCAAATTCAAACTATTAGTCCTAAAATCTCAATAATAATTCAAACTAACTCAAAAAATACCCAAATTCAAACAACTCCCCAAATATAATTCAAACTAACTCTAACATTAAAATTTTCAGTTCACAATCAACAAACACAAACTAACAATCAAATAATCCCTAATTCAAACTAACAATCAAAAACCCTAAATCATTCACTTACTAATTAACTAACAATCAATAAAAAAACTAATTCAATACACTAATTAACAAATTCAACACTCAAATTGAATACCCAAATTCAAACAACTCCTTAAATACCCTAATTCAATCTAATTCTACAATTCCAAAATCAAACTAATTAACTCAAGAAATGCCAAATTTCAAACAAATCCTAAGATATCCTAATTCAAACTAACCCTAACATTAAAATTTTCAATTCACAATCAACAAACACAAACTAACAATCAAATAATCCCTAATTCAAACTAACAATCAAAAACCCTAAATTATTCACTTACTAATTAACTAACAATCAATAAAAAAACAATTCAATACACTAATTAACAAATTCAACACTCAAATTGAAAGAAATTAAAACTAATATTATGAAACCCTAACCTTGAATTAAAGGAGAAGGGCAGTGGGTCGGGATGGAGGCGGCGCCGGTCGAGATGAAGGCTCCGGTGACCTCCTGTTGTTGGCCGGTGCGAGCTACCGGTGCTGCTGCAACCTATGCGTTGTGCTGTTAGTGTTGCTGATCGAGGCGGCGCACCGATCGGGATGGTGGCGCCACCTCCTGCTGCTGCGCTGGTCCAGGATCTGTGGGGTCGAGGCGTCGGGGATCTGTGCTTGTCGGACGACGTGAGAGAGGAGTGGGAAAGCTTGGAGTGAAAAAAGAAAGACTTAAAGTTTTTGAGATTATAATTCTTTTTAAAAAGAAGTGTTAATTTACCGTTCACGGAATGTCGGTATTTTTTAAAATAATTATTAATATTTAAAAATATTCAATAAATACCCACATCGTGAAGTCGATATTATTTAAATTAAATAATAATTTAAATATACTGACCTCTTAAGGTCAGCATTTAATAATTTGTTTTAATATAAACTCACCTCTTGAGGCCGATGTTATTAATTAAAATTATATATGTATATTATATATATTTAAATTAATTTAACTACGCATCAACAAAAGTTTAATTTAATAAATTTAATTTTATTGATCAATTTAATTTTTATAAATCTAAATTATATACCTTCTAATTATATAAATTTAATTTTATTGATAATTTATCAATATCAAATTTAATATAGAAATCTCCTTGAATTGATCATCGGTATTTCTTTAATTGATAATGTATTTCATATCTGAACCACTAATATATAAGACTACATTTGTTAAACTGGTCGAGTAGTATATAATTAATTAAAATATTTCATACTGCAATGAATTATCCTTTACATGTCATTGCCTACGATATGATCACTACACTTGACATCCATTCAAGATCGAACGTAATAATCTTGATAGAATTACTTGCCTTGTACAGTAATTTACTACGTTCTATTGTCTATTTCATAAAACGAAATAAGACATTGAAGGTTATACGTACAAATAATTAAACAATTAATTATATAAATATAAAGTTTATAATTAATTGTTATCATGACATTTTACGAATATTATCTCACATTTCATACTCAAATGGATTATATGTTAGCACTTCACCTCTACATCATTACATGAGATTTTAAGTTCATGATTTGATGACGGATTGATAGAATTTGTACATTACCACTAATATATAAGACTTGATTTGTCAAACTAATAAATAGATTATATTATATGTTAATTAACTATTCACCTGTACATCATGACATGATATATTAAGTTCATCATTTGACAACAGACTGATAGAATTTGTACATTACTCTACAAATATAAGTATAATTATCTCTTAATTCATATCAACGTAGTTTCATACTCTAAATATGGATTATAGATATTTTTTTATTTATTCCACGAATTTTAACTTTTTATTTATAAAAGTATACAAAATTGTTACACTCTTTTAAACAATTAATTGTATGTGTAGAATGAAAATTTAGTATTATGCTAGCAAAATTATGATTTACAGGAACAGTTTTAACAAATCGACCTCCGGATGTCGCTTTTATTAAAAGTAATTAGATGAAATAAAGATACCGACCTCATGAGGTCGGTATTTTATAATAATTTATTTTTTAACTTATATAAAACTGTCATCCGAAAGACGATTTATTTAATGAAAATTAATTTAATTACATACTATTTAATTTTACCAACTTTCGAAAGTCAGTATTACAATATATTTTTTTGTTTTTTATTTTACGCAAAATCGTCCTCCGAAAGATGATAAAATTAAATCAATATATTTAACTGAGAAAAAAATAAAATATAGTTATTTATTTATTTATTTTATTTAATACCGACATCAAGAGGTCGATTTTTATTGTATTGAAAAATACCGACCTCCAGAGGTCGGTATTTTGATTTCTGTATTTTTAAAATTCTGACCTCGGGAGATCAATAATTTTATTTTTGTATTTTTTAAATTCCGACCTCCGGAGGTCGGTATTTTTATTTTTGTATTTTTGAAATTCTGACCTTCGGAGGTCGGTAATTTTATTTTTATATTTTTTAAATTCCGACCTCCGGAGGTCGGTATTTTTATTTTTGTATTTTTGAAATTTTGACCTCTAGAGGTTGGTAATTTTATTTTTGTATTTTTTAAATTCCGACCTCTGGAGGTCGGTATTTTTATTTTTGTATTTTTGAAATTCTGACCTCCGGAGGTCGGTATTTTTATTTTTGTATTATTTAAATTCTGACCTCTGGAGGTTGGTATTTTTATTTTTGTATTTTTGAAATTAATCGTCATTCGGATGACGATTTATTTAAAGAAAATACTAATTTATTAATTTTTTTGGAAGTCACTATATAAATATTTTAATGAAAATTAATATAATTACATACTATTTAATTTTACCGACTTTCGGAAGTCCATATTATAATTTTTTATTTTTTTATTTTACACAAAACCATCCTCCGAAAGACGATTTAAATAAAATTAATTCAAAATATTTCTCAATTTTGTTTTTAATATTTAATTGAGAAAAAATAAAATATTTTTATTTATTTATTTAATACCGAATTACACCGAATTTTGTCTTCAACCAAGCCTTTCCGCTCTGAAATCAAGAAAGACCACTTTGAAAAGTAAGCTCGATGGGCAAGATGGGGGTGGGTCAGGGTAAGAGAGAGGACTGAGAGTGGAGTGAGAGATGCCTTAGGGTTTTGATACTATATCATTCTTTTTTTAAGAGAAGTGTTTAATTTACCGACCACGGGATGTTGATATTATTTAAATAAAATAATAATTTAAATATACCGACCTCTTAAGGTCGGTATTTATTAATTTATTTTAATATTAACTCATCTCTTGAGGTTGATTTTATTAATTAAAATTACATTTATATATATATATATATATATATATATATATATATATATATATATATATATATATATATAAATAAATTTAATTTAACTACACATCAACATAAGTTTAATTTAATAAATTTAATTTTACTGATCAAGTTAATTTTATAAATTTAAATTATATACCTCCTAATTATATAAATTTAATTTTATCGATCAACAAATTAAAGTTTATCAATATCAAATTTAATAGATAAATCTCCCTGAATTGATCATCGGTATTTCTTTAATTGATAATGTATTTCATATCTGAGCCACTAATATATATATATATATATATATATATATATATATATATATATATATATATATATATACATAAGACTTGATTTGTTAAACTACTCAGTGAGTATATATAATTAATCAACGTATTTCATACTTCGATGAATTAACTTTTACATGTCATCATTGCCTACGATATTATCACAACACTTGACATCTATTCATGATCGAACATATATAATAATATTATCTCGCATATCATACTCAAATAGATTATATTATATGTTAATTAGCTATTCACCTGTACATCATGACATGATATATTAAGTTCATCATTTGACAACAGACTGATATAATTTGTACATTACTCTACAAATATATATAAGTATAATTATCTCTTAATTCATATCAACGTAGTTTCATACTCTAAATATGTATTATAGATATTTTTTTATTTATTCCATGAATTTTAATTTTTTATTTATAAAAGTATAAAAAATTGTTACACTCTTTTAAACAATTAATTGTATGTGTAGAATGAAAATTTAGTATTATGCTAGCAAAATTATGATTTATAGGAACAATTTTAACAAACTGACCTCTGGTATTTTATATTAATTTATTTTTTAACTTATATAAAACTGTCATCCGGAAGACGATTTATTTAATGAAAATTAATTTAATTACATACTATTTAATTTTACCAACTTTTGGAAGTCGGTATTATAATATATTTTTTTGTTTTTTATTTTACGCAAAATCGTCCTCCGAAAGACGATAAAATTAAATCAATATATTTAATTGAGAAAAAAATAAAATATAGTTATTTATTTATTTATTTTATTTAATACCGACATCAAGAGGTCGGTTTTTATTGTATTCAAAAATACCGACCTCCAGAGGTCGGTATTTTGATTTCTGTATTTTTAAAATTCTGACCTCGGGAGGTCAATAATTTTATTTTTGTATTTTTTAAATTCCGACCTCCGGAAGTCGGTATTTTTATTTTTGTATTTTTGAAATTCTGACATCCGGAGGTCGGTAATTTTATTTTTGTATTTTTTAAATTCCGACCTCCGGAGGTCGGTATTTTTATTTTTGTATTTTTGAAATTTTGACCTCCGGAGGTCGGTAATTTTATTTTTGTATTTTTTAAATTCCGACCTCAGGAGGTCGGTATTTTTATTTTTGTATTATTTAAATTCCGACCTACGGAGGTCGGTATTTTTATTTTTGTATTTTTGAAATTCTGACCTCTGGAGGTCGGTAATTTTATTTTTGTATTTTTTAAATTCCGACCTCTGGAGGTCGGTATTTTTATTTTTGTATTATTTAAATTCCGACCTTCGGAGGTCGGTATTTTTATTTTTGTATTTTTTAAATTCCGACCTCCGGAGGTCGGTATTTTTATTTTTGTATTTTTGAAATTCTGACCTCCGGAGGTCGGTAATTTTATTTTTGTATTTTTTAAAATCCGACCTCCGGAGGTCGGTATTTTTATTTTTGTATTATTTAAATTCCGACCTCCGGAGGTCGGTATTTTTATTTTTGTAATTTTGAAATTAATCGTCATTTGGATGACGATTTTGTTAAAGAAAATATTAATTTATTAATTTTTTTGGAAGTACTATATAAATATTTTAATGAAAATTAATATAATTACATACTATTTAATTTTACCGACTTCCGGGAGTCCATATTATAATTTTTTAATTTCTTATTTTACACAAAACCATCCTCCGAAAGACGATTTAAATAAAATTAATTGAAAATATTTCTCAATTTTGTTTTTAATATTTAATTGAGAAAAAATAAAATATTTTTATTTATTTATTTAATACCGAATTACACCGAATTTTGCCTTCAACCAAGCCTTTCCGTTCCGAAATCGAGAAAGATCACTTTGAAAAGTAAGCCCGATGGGCAATATGGGTGTGGGTCAGGGTGAGAGAGAGGTTTGAGAGTGGAGTGAGAGATGCCTTAGGGTTTTGATACTATATCATTCTCTTTTTAAGAGAAGTGTTTAATTTACCGACCACGAGATGCTGATATTATTTAAATAAAATAATAATTTAAATATACCGACCTCTTAAGGTCGGTATTTATTAATTTATTTTAATATTAACTCATCTCTTGAGGTTGATTTTATTAATTAAAATTATATATATATATATATATATATATATAAATTTATGTATATACCTCCTAATTATATAAATTCAACAGAAGTTTAATTTAATAAATTTAATTTTATTGATCAAGTTAATTTTATAAATTTAAATTATATACCTCCTAATTATATAAATTTAATTTTATCGATCAACAAATTAAAGTTTATCAATATTAAATTTAATATATAAATCTCCTTGAATTGAGCATCGGTATTTCTTTAATTGATAATGTATTTCATATCTGAGCCACTAATATATATATATATATATGACTTGATTTGTTAAACTACTCAGTGAGTATATATAATTAATCAACGTATTTCATACTCCGATGAATTATCTTTTACATGTCATCATTGCCTACGATATTATCACAACACTTGACATTCATTCAAGATCGAACGTATATAATAATATTATCTTGCATTTCATACTCAAATAGATTATATTATATGTTAATTAACTATTCACCTGTACATCATGACATGATATATTAAGTTCATCATTTGACAACAGACTGATATAATTTGTACATTTCTCTACAAATATAAGTATAATTATCTCTTAATTCATATCAACGTAGTTTCATACTCTAAATATGGATTATAGATATTTTTTATTTATTCCACAAATTTTAACTTTTTATTTATAAAAGTATACAAAATTGTTACACTCTTTCAAACAATTAATTGTATGTGTAGAATGAAAATTTAGTATTATGCTAGCAAAATTATGATTTATAGGAACAGTTTTAACAAACCGACCTCCGGATGTCGCTTTTATTAAAAGTAATTAGATGAAATAAAAATACCGACCTCATGAGGTCAGTATTTTATATTAATTTATTTTTTAACTTATATAAAACTGTCATCCGGAAGACGATTTATTTAATGAAAATTAATTTAATTACATACTATTTAATTTTACCAACTTTCGGAAGTTGGTATTATAATATATTTTTTTGTTTTTTATTTTAGGCAAAATCGTCCTCCGAAAGACGATAAAATTAAATCAATATATTTAATTGAGAAAAAAATAAAATATAGTTATTTATTTATTTATTTTATTTAATACCGACATCAAGAGGTCGGTTTTCATTGTATTGAAATATACCGACCTCTGGAGGTCGGTATTTTGATTTCTGTATTTTTAAAATTCTGACCTCGGGAGGTCGGTAATTTTATTTTTGTATTTTTTAAATTCCGACCTCCGGAGGTCGGTATTTTTATTTTTGTATTTTTGAAATTCTGACCTCCGGAGGTCGGTAATTTTATTTTTGTATTTTTTAAATTCGGTATTTTTCGGAAGTAATTTTATTTTTGTATTTTTTAAATTCCGACCTCTGGAGGTCGGTATTTTTATTTTTGTATTATTTAAATTCCGACCTTCGAAGGTCGGTATTTTTATTTTTGTATTTTTAAAATTCTGACCTCCAGAAGTCAGTAATTTTATTTTTTGTATCCTTTAAATTCCGACCTCCTGAGGTCGGAATTTTTTATTTTTTGTATTTTTTAAATTCTGACCTCCGGAGGTCGGTAATTATATTTTTGTATTTTTTAAATTCCGACCTCCAGACGTCGGTATTTTATTTTCCTGCTTTATTTTGCATAAACTATTGTGTAATAAACTAACCGACCTCCTAATGTCGCTAAGTATTTGGATGAAATAAAAATACCGACCACATGAGGTCGGTATTTTATATTAATTTAATTTATATAAACTGTCATCCGAAAGACGATTTATTTACGCAAAACCGTCCTCCGAAAGTTAATAAAATTAAACCAAAATATTTCTCAATTTTTTTTTATATTTAATTGAGAAAAAATAAAATATTGTTATTTATTTATTTTATTAATACCGACATCAAGAGGTCGGTTTTTATTGTAATTCATTTTTTCAGGGAAAAGTTTCGATCTCCAGAGGTCGGAATTTTGTTTTCCCGCTTTATTTTGCATAAAAACTGACTACTTGTTGTCAGTTTCCTAAAGTTTTTTTAATTTCTTAATCTTTTTAAGAATACCGACCTCCGGAGGTCGGAAATTACCGACCTCCATTTGAGGTCGGTAATTTTTAGGTCAGTATTCACTGTTTTTTAGTAGTGTTCATGTATTGTACAAGGATGCTTTGAGGGTATTTATGGTATGTTTCCATTATGTTATGATGATTTATATGTTGAGTATGCTTCTGACTTATACTTTTACACTAATCTTCATGATGATACTTAAACTTGGTAAAGTGTGCTTTTTAACAAAATTGTCCCTTTTAGCATGTTTTCAAGGTTTTATGCATGGCAATCATACTTAGTGCAATCTTTGTACTAACCCATATTTTCTACATTTTTCCCAAAGTGTAGGTCCGGTTCTTAAGGCGGTCATCCTTTGATTCAAGCTTGGATTCAACTATTCTCATAGCATGTGGTGAGTCCTCATGAGTCGAGGACGGATTTTTTCATTTGAGTTTCATTCTTGTACTTTTATTTTCGGATTATGTTGTTTTGGGTTTTGACCCTATTTTGACTCAAGTATTGTAATAGATGGCTAATTGAGACAAGTCTAGACTTCCGCTTTGCTTTTATGAAACAATTTGGACTTAAATATGTTTTTACTCTTATTATTCAAATGTTTTATGTTATGATATGCTAAGTGGCTTACATAGTGCCTTTAAAGGTATTATGTGCCTTGTTACATCTAATGGGTACCCTTGGGTCGTGACAAACTTGGTAATCAGAGCACAAGGTTTAAAATGATTCTAGGATAATGTCTCATAAGCCACGTCTAGTAGAGTCTTGTTCATGAGTGTGAAGCGTGCCACGTTTATGAATGACAGGCTATAAGATGTTAGGAAAATTTCACTTCTTTCATTACTCTTAAGTCGTTCCTTAGAGTTAAACTCTATAAAAGTCCCTCTCTTAATCCTTCTCTTGTGTCTTCAATAAATAAATACACGAAGGGCTAACGCAAGAAGGGTGGAAGAGGAAAATGTGAATTAAGGAGCTCCTTCTCAAGGTAATCAAGCTCCTCAAGGTAATCAAGCTCCTCAAGTTAACCAAGCTTCGGTTAATCCCGTGATTGAGAATGTGACCCATACGGAGTTTCAGTCTACTATCCAAATGTTGGCCCAAGTCATGATGGCTCAAGCCAGTAGAGAAGTTATAGCTTCAGTCAATCCTAATATGAATTTCGCGGCTCCTAGATTGAGGGATTTTTCAAGGATGAACCCTCCCGTGTTTCTTGGTTCCAAAGTGGGGTAGGATCCTCAAGAGTTTTTGGAAGAAGTTTATAAAATAATTGATGCCATGGGGGTGACTTCGGTAGAGAAAGCGGAGTTAGCCACTTACCAATTGAAGAGTGTGGCTCAAGTATGGTATACTCAATGGAAGAACAATAGACTGTAAGAGCGGGTCCAATAGATTGGGAAGTGTTCAAATTGGCATTCCTTGATAGGTTCTTTCCCTGAGAGTTGAGGGAAACTAAGGTGGAAGAATTTGTTAACCTTTGTTAAGGAGGTATGAGTGTTCAAGAATATTCTCTAAAGTTTACTCAATTGTCCAAGTATGCTCCGGCTTTGGTGGCAGACTCAAGGGATATGATGAGTAGGTATTTGACGGGTGCGTCTAGATTGGTGAGAAAAGAATGCCATTCGGCAATGCTTCATGATAATATGGATATTTCACATCTTATGGTGTATGCTAAACAAATGGAGGAAGAGAAACTCCAAGACAAGAATAGGGAGGCGAAAAGAGCTAGAACTGGTGATGGGAATTTCTCCAATGCTAGGTCCAATGGACAAGGTCGAACAAGGTTCAAACCAAGGTTCTCCAACCAAGGCTTCTTTAGTGATCCCCCAAGGTTCAAAAATTATAGGGTGTCCAACCCTAAACCTCAAGGAAGTAATAGTAGTGGTTCTTATATTACTAAGCCTAATTGTGAAAAATGTGGTAGAAAACATGATGGCAAGTGCTTAGTTGGATCGGATAGGTGCTATGATAGTGTAAAGAGTGGCCATAAGATGAGAGATTGTCCTATGCTCAAGGTTAAGGGAAGGGAAGATAAACAAGCTCCTCCAAGCAGTTCCAACTCCAATGCTCAAAAGCAAAACTACTTCTATGCTCTTCAATCTCGAGGTGACCAAGAAAGCTCCCCAGATGTGGTGACCAATATGTTAAAAGTCTTTTCTATTGATGAATATGCCTTGTTAGATCCCGATTTCACTTTTTCCTTTGTGATACCTTTTGTGGCCATGAAGTTTGAAATACTCCCTGAAGTGTTACTAGAACCTTTTTCGGTCTCTACTTCAATTGGTGACTCGGTGGTGGCTAAAAGAGTCTATAGAAGTTGTCCCATTTCTTTGTCCTATAAAGTTACCTTAGTGGATTTGGTAGAGTTACTCATGTTATTCTTTGATGTGATCTTGGGAATGGATTGGTTGCATGCATGTTATGCCTCTATAGATTGTAGGACTCGGGTGGTTACGTTCCAATTTCCAAATAAGCCTATTTTAGAGTGGAAGGGGGGAAATTCTATCCCTAGAGGTCAATTTTTTTCTTCCCTTAAAGCTAGGAAAATGATCTCCAAAGGGTGTATTTACCATCTTGTTAGAGTAATGGATGTTGAGTCTAAAACCATTTCTCTAGAGTCGGTTCCGGTAGTAAATAAGTTTCTGGAAATTTTCCTCGATGATTTGCCCAGTATTCCTCCCGAGCGGAAAATAGATTTTGGCATTGATGTTTTACAGGATATGCAACCTATCTCCATTCCTCTTTAAAGAATGGCTTCGGCCGAGTTGAAATAGTTGAAGGATCAATTAAAAGATTTGCTAGATAAGGGTTTTATTCGTCTGAGTATCTCTCCATGGTGTGCTCCGGTGTTGTTTGTTAGAAAGAAGTATAGGTCTCTTAGAATGTGCATTTATTATCATCAATTGAACAAAGCGACCATTAAGACTAAATATCCCCTTCCAAGAATCGATGACTTGTTTGATCAACTTCAAGGGGCTAGCTATTTCTCCAAAATTGTTCCTCCTTCGGGTTATCACCAACTAATGGTGAGAGGGGTTGATATTCCCAAGACGGCCTTTAGGATCTGGTATGGTCACTAAGAATTTATGGTTGTGTCATTTGGGTTGACAAATGCCCCAGCGACATTTATGGATTTGATGAATAGGGTGTTTAGACAATACCTTAATATGTTTGTGATTATGTTTATTGATGATATTTTGATCTATTCAAGAAGTGATAATGAACATATGGACCATTTGAGAATTGTGTTCCAAGTTCTTAAGAACCAACAACTTTTTGCAAAGTTTAGCAAGTGTGAATTTTGGTTGAGGTTCGTAGCTTTCTTTGGTCATATTGTGTCAAACAAGGGTTTTGAGGTAGATACTAAGAAGATGGATGCGGTCAAGAGTTGGCCTAGACCTCTAACTTCTTCTAACATTAGAAGCTTTTTGGGTTTGGCCATAAGAGGTTTGTTGAGGGGTTTTCCTCCATTTCTTCTCCGTTGACGCCTTTGACTCAAAAGAAGGCTAAGTTTGAGTGGTCGGAGGCTTGTGAGAAAAGCTTTCAAGAAGTAAAAGATAGACTTACTTCCGCTCTGGGGTTGACCTTACCGGAGGGTATGAATGGTTTTGTTATATATTGTGACGCCTCTAGAGTGGGTTTGGGATGTGTCCTCATGTGAAATGGTAAAGTGATTGCCTATGCTTCAAGGCAACTCAAGGTACATGAGAAGAACTATCCGACCCATGATCTTAAATTAGCAGTGTTAGTATTTGGCTTGAAAATAGGGAGACATTACTTGTATGGAGTCCATGTGGAAGTTTTCACTGATTCCAAGAGTCTTCAATATGTGTTTAGCCAAAAAGACTTGAATCTCTGATAAAGAAGGTTGTTAGAACTTTTGAAGAATTATGACATGAGTGTCCTTTACCACCCCGGAAAAGCTAATGTAGTTGCAGATGCTCTTAGTAGATTGTCTATGGGTAGTGTCGCTCAAGTAGAAGATGAAAAGAAAGAATTGGTTTGTGAGGTGCATAGATTGGCCCGACTAGGTGTCCAACTAGTGAATTCCACCAAGGGTGGTTTCATGGTTCATAATGGCTTTGAATCGTCCTTTGTGGTGGATGTGAAGTCTAAACAAGACCTTGATCCTATATTAGTTGAATTAAAAGAATCGGTACTCCAGAAGTCCGTTGAGGCTTTCTCCCAAGGGGGAGATGGGGCACTTAGGTACCAAGGTCAATTATGTGTTCAGGATGTTGATGGTTTGAGAGAGAAAATTTTAGAGGAGGCTCATAGTTCTCGGTATTCTATTCATCCGGGAGACACCAAGATGTACCGTGATCTACGGGAAGTTTATTAGTGGAATGATATGAAAAAAGATATTGCGGGATTTGTAACCAAATGTCCCAATTGTCAACAAGTTAAGGTTGAGCACCAAAGGGCGGGAGGCTTTTTGCAAGATATATCAATTGCCACTTGGAAGTGTGAAGAGGTGAATATGTATTTTATTGTGGGTTTGCCTTATACGCGAAGGCAACATGATTCTATTTGGGTCATTATAGATAGGATGACAAAATCAGCCCACTTAATTACCGTCAAGGTTTCTCATTCGGCAGAAGACTATGCCAATTTGTACATATGGGAGATACTGAAGTTACATGGAGTTCCTTTATCCATCATTTCATATCGGGGCACTCAATTTACTTCACACTTTTGGAAGTCATTCCAAAAAGGGCTTGGTATTAAGGTCAAGCTTAGCACGACTTTGCATCCCCAAAGGGATGGTCAAGCTGATCGTACCATTCAGACCTTATAGGACATATTGATGGCATGTGTGATAGAGTTTAAAGGTAATTGGGATGACCACTTACCATTGATAGAGTTTGCCTACAATAATAGTTATCATTCTAGTATTGGAATGGCTCCCTTTGAAGCCTTGTATGGTAGGAGATATAGGTCTCCGGTTGGATAGTTTGAGGTGGGTGAAATTGCTCTTATTGGTCCCGAATCAGTTTATGAAGCTATTGAGAAAGTTAGACTCATTAGAGAGAGGTTAAGAATGGCTTAAAGTAGACAAAAGTCTTATGTCTATATGAGGAGAAGGGACTAAGAATTTGAAGTTATTTATTGGGTCTATTTGAAAATCTCACCCATGAAGGGTGTGATGAGGTTTGGCAAGAAAGGAAAACTTTGTCCCCGGTATGTAGGCCCATATCAAATTTTGAAGTGTATTTGAAAAGTTTCCTATGAGTTGGATTTGCCAAATGAGTTGGCCCCGGTTCATCCTCTATTTCATGTTTCCATGCTTAAAAATTGTATTGGGGATCCAATGTCCATTATTTTCCTAGAAGGGTTGGGAGTTGACGAAAGGTCTTCTTATGAAAAGGTTCTTGTAGAGATCCTAGATCGACAAGTCAAGAGATTAAGAAACAAGGAAGTAGCTTCCGTGAGGGTTTTATAGAGAAATCATTTAGTTGAGGGTGCTACTTGGGAGGTAGAGGCCGATATGAAGTCCCGATATCCTCATCTTTTTCCTTCTACTCCTATTCAAGCTTGAGGTAATTTGTTCCTCTTGAGTTTTAGTGTTTTGGAAGTCATGTGTGTTATATGTGTTTTTCCATGATTTCCTTAACTTATGCATGTTCTTGATGAAATTCACATTTAGTAAGAAAATGAGTTTTTCATGATTTATGTTCCTCATGTTGTTGTGCATTTAGCATGAGTTGCCTATTTGACTTCATAAGATGAATAGATGAACATGTTTTAGTATGCTTTGAGATTATTGGAATATGGGCTCCATGATGTTGTCTTGAGCATTATTTTAGTTGGAGAAGGTAGTCCCGCCTATGAATAGGAGAAATATTGAGTTTCATGCATTTTGGGTTGATAGATGTAATTCTTACTTCCTTGTATTACATTGACTATGTTTTGAGATGGAGTTGATGTTTCCTCCTTTTAATTATGCATTATTTTGATGTTTCATGCATGATGGGCTACTAGTATTTAATATTTAATTCTGTAAGGTTTCTAGATCGTCATTCGAGGACCAATGTTCCCAAGGGGGAGATATTGCAATATTCCAGAAATTTATAGATTAAACTAGAGACGAACATAAGGGTTAGAGTCATAAATAACTCCTGGTACTCAATATACATATTTTTGGGTTAATACATCAAGGTACAACCCCCCAAGGACCAACCATGGGTCCTTGAGGAGGACCCTTCAAAAGATGAAAAAAGGTGCATGGGCAGTCCACCCACGAGGGGAATCACGGCCAGTAGGTGGACCCAAGCCTCGTGTGTCACGGCCGTTGGTTGAGGCGCCAGAAAGAAAGTCCCAGAACCCCTACCACAGTCACCAACACGGGCTGTGGGTCCTCCCACGGTTCGTTAGTGGAGGGCGTTGATGGGGCCTGGAAACTGCCTTTTGCCAATTAGATTTAGGGGCGTTTTGGGGTTTTTCCATTTTAATTATTTATTAAGTGATGTCGTTTTAGCCAATTTTTAAACAATATAAGTGTTTTAAACACCTAAACTAACTCATCTAATTCATAATTTCTAAATCCCCAAATCAAAACCAAACCCTCTCCAAGATATTCTCTCTAGAATTCCAAGGAAGAAGAAGAAAGGTGAAGCTAGGGTTGAAGGATCCATCTGTTCTACTCAATTATGTGGGAATTCTTCAATAAGGTATGATAGTTCTTCATCCATGGGTAGTCTTCACCCATGGAGCCTTTTTCAAAACCCGCAATTTCAAAGTTAGAAATCCTAAAACCTAGGGTTTGACTTCAATCTCATGGATTCCTTTCAAATTTGTTTTTAATGATTGAATTATGTTTAATTATGAATATATTGATGATTTTATATGATTTTAAGTTGAATTCCTCAAGAATCCATGAATTACCCTATTTTCCCAATTTGGATCTAAATGTGTAGGTGAATAGTAGAAAGAAGAGTATTATGAAATTATGCTTATAGTAATAATAGTGGTTGAATCATGTTATCATCCATGTCTAATGTATTAATTCTAGATATGTTGATTGAATGTGATCTATGGTCCTTGAAGGGTAAAGCATGAGAATTATGTATGTTGATGAGGCTTATGAATATGCATTTAGATCACTTTGAGAGTAAAGTGAATTTGATTATGATCTAATTGTTTTGTTGATTGAATGATTATCCTTATGTACACACTTATGTATGAATATGATATGATGTGAAAGGTTTGTCACATGTAGTGATTCTAAGGTTGGAAGACTGGTCCCACCTATTGAAGCTATGAGCTTTAGTAGGAGTTATGGTGGATTGAATGTCAAGACATTATTCCATAATTAGGAACTTAAGTCAAGACTTAATATGAACTCAATGGAAATTAATGCTTAGCACCGAGTGGATATGAATATGGTATGAAAGCTTATACACTAGTTGAGTCCGGCTTTCCAAATGGGTTCCTTCTACCTTAGTTGAGTCTGGGTTCCCAAAGTATGTATCTCATGAGATGGAAACCTTATGCCATAGTTGAGTTCGGCTTTCTAGAAGCAATCTCCTTATCCCATAAACTATGTGCCCACATAGGTCTTTAGCTAGTGGATCCACCTAAGCTAAGAGTATGGTTCTACTTTAAGAAAGTAGGACAACCCCTTTTCGGTGTGGGGTAGACACTCGATTCCATGGTAAGCTCACGTGGTGTATGTTGGTTAAGGGTGATCTCCCACTATGATAATATGTATAAGAATATGAGTTATGAACTATGGTTACTCAAGAAGCTTTCTTTAGTGTGGGTAGGATTATGGGATCTTATTCATGCATTGCACAAGGATGCTTTGAGGATATTTATGGTATGTTTCCATTATGTTATGATGATTTATATGTTGAGTATGCTTATGATTTATGTTTTTACACTAATTTTTAATGATGATCCTTAAACTTGGTAAAGTGCATGCTTTTCAATTAAATTGTCCCTTTTAGCATGTTTTCAAGGTTATATGCATGGCTATCATACTTAGTAATCTTTGTACTAACCCATATTTTCTACATTTTTTCGAAAGTGTAGGGTCCGATTCTTCAGGCGGTCATCATTTGATTCAAGCTTGTATTCGACTATTCTCCTAACTTGTGGTGAGTCCTCATAAGTCGAGGATGAATCTTTTCATTTGAGTTTCATTCTTGTACTTTCCTTTTTGGATTATGATTTTTTGGGCTGTGACCCTATTTTGACTCAATTATTGTAATAGATGGCTAATTGAGACAAGTCTAGACTTCCGCTTTGCTTTTATGAAACTATTTGGACTTAAATATATTTTTACTCTTATTATTCTAATTCTTTATGTTATGATATGATAAGTGGCTTACATGGTGCCTTTAGGTGTATTATGTGTCTTGTTACGTCTAGGGGGTAACCTTGGGTCGTGACAGAAGTAGTTTAACGAGTGGGTGAAGTTGCAAGAAAGGTTGAAGATTTATCCTACTTTCCATGTTACTTTCTTAAAACCTTACTTTGCAGATGCAGATGATTTGGATAGGAACATATTGAAGAAGGCTCCTCCATTTATACATACGCAATTTAATGCTGGGATAGAAAGGATCCCTGATTACGGGGTTGTTGGCATAAGTAAGAAGAACACGAAGATTGAGTTCTTGATACATTGGAAAGGCAAGAGTGTGGATGATGTAGTTTGGGAGAAGGTTAAAGACTTATGGCAATTTGATGACCAAATCGATGACTATCTCAAAATAGTCTTGATGAGGGCATCGAGTTCAGGTGGTGCGAGTTGTCTCTTAGACCCGTAGTCTCACTAAGAAAATGTTGTGCAGACATGGAATGTATTTGGGCATTGATGTTGACATGTATGAGGGCAAAATAGTGCAACTGTGCGTCTAAGTGTTACTGTGCAGCAAAGTGTTCAAGGTGCTAGGGTGTTGGCAAGGTAGCTTGGACATGCAAGGCAAAGATAGGCGTATGGAACCTTAGGGGCATCTGTGTAGGCAGTGTTGTCGGCAAGTCAAGGCAGTGTGTTGGCTTGAAAAAGCAAAGTTATGGGACTTGATGATGGCAAGACAAAGGCATTTATATGTATGGGCATAAATTGGGAGAGTTGCTGAAATAAAACTACGTGTCAGAGCATGCTAAAATATTCTAAGTGTTGGGCTTGATGAAAGTTTGGCTAAAGTATATGCTAGACATGTGCTAGGCACATGGTCTTGATGTATTTAAATTCAAATTGTATTCTAGCTGTTAGAATATAGCTATTAGACTTAGTTTAAATATGGCTAGGACATGTGTCAGATACATGGCAGATGTAATAGACTTTTGTAACTACCCTAACTGTCTTGTGTAGGATTTTTAAAAGGTGGAAATTCATTCTAAGGCATGGGAGGAATTTTCTGGCCTTAGAACAAATTCGTGATGCCTTTCCTTTAATTGACTATACATTAATAAAGGTTGGGAAGTGTTTCCGTATGTTGCTTGGTGTTTGTTATATTGATACGCTGCTTAAAATAAGTTAAGTCTTTCAGACTTAATGAAATTCGTGTGAGGGTTGAGGCTGAAGTTTGCAAGTGTTGTAGATTGCCTAGAAGAGGTGTTATATAAAAAAAATACCCCTTCGTCAGAATCCTTCCTTGTAAAAAAAAAAGAATGAGCGAAAGTTTGTAAATTGAAAAGAAAAACAAAGTGTGATGAAATAAAAGGGATGTCCGATAAATTAAATGAAAAATTGAGGTTTGAGTTGCAAGTGAAAGGAAGGTAAAGAACTTGAGAAGAGGTGAAGATGAATACAACAATGCTTTGAAAAGGTGAAGTCACTGAGCCAAATTGACCATACATTTATCCTCTGCCCCTTTACAACCCTAAAAAGACCTTTGGATCTTGCATGAACTAGGTTGTGTGTTGATTAGAAATTATGGGCAAACCTATAGGATGACGCTTGCATGTATTTCTCTTTCAGAGATTGAGAGTTGTATTGATTCCTAACTTATTTATTGATTTGCTTTGTGAGAGCATGGAATCATTCTTGATATGAGGGCACTTGAATGCATTTTTTGAACCATGGTTTTGCATTAGAAAGGAAGCTTAGTGGGCTTAATCTTTTTATGCATGATTGAGTGTTGCATATGATTGAGAGTAGTCTTGTGGTAAGACTTACATGTTAAATCTCATTGAGAATTTTTGTAGACACCCTTGTTGAACTAATTGTGTTCTTGCTTTAATTGAGGATAAGCAAAAGCTTAAGTTGGAGGTGCTGATGAGTGGTAGATTTATACTCATTTGAGGTCTTTTTAGTTCACAATTTTGTGTCCCCAATGCCTAATTATGTCTTATTCTGATGATATTTTTATGATTTGTAGCTATGAAGGATAAAGGACAAGTCAAGGATGAATATATGAAAAGAAGGCCAAAAACATTGAAAGGAGTACAAACTCCCAACTGATAGTCGTCTAACCGAAAGGACAGATCTCCCGAGTGACCTAAGATCGCCCAAAGTGACAGTGCTCAAACTTGAAGATATTCAGGTAGGTCGGCGAACTGAAAATGAAATGACGACTCGCCGAATCAAAAAGGCAGACTAGAAAACCATCGTCAAAGGTATCGGAACTTTGAGAAAAAGTGAAGGCTTAAAAGATGAACAAATGTGGTAATTAGCGACTCGCCGAGAGTGAAAGGCAGACTTGATCCACCAACTAAGGTTCAAACACCTGAAGCCTGAAGCAAGTGAAAAGTGAGCGAAGGAATAAATGACGATTCACCGAATATGTTTGGCGAGCCTGACTATTGTTGTCGAGTTTGTCACGCATTGAACTTTGGACCAAATTTTGAGAAATTATAAATAGCCCAAAGGAGAGAGAAAATGTATCAAATTTTGAAAAAGAATTTCAGTTCCTAACTTTGTATGAGTTTTAGAGAATTAACTTTTGAACTCTTAGAGAAACTTTCTTAATTTTTGGGGTTTGAAACAATCTTGTGATTAAGAATGGAAGGTTCAAATTGAAGTGGGTCTTGAAGATCATTGCATAATTTCAATTTCAGAACGGATGAAATTATAATGGGTATACTTTCTTTTCCTTTTATGATGCTTGGCTAAAACCACAAATCTAGGAGGGTGATTATGGGTTAGGTGTTCATTTATTGTGTAGTGGGTTTTATGTCTTGCTCTTTTTTATTGTTGTAGATTCATGGATTTAAACTAATTAGCATAGGTTAATTCATGGTTAAGGTTGCAAACTTAATCCTAGTCTAGATCCTCGATTGATGCTCCAAAGAGATTAATTGAGTTGGGTAATTAGTTTAATGCCAACAATTTAGATTTGTTTACTATAGCTTGCTTGAAAGATACATTGTGGTTCAGTTCTAGTTGCCCAAATCTGCACGAAAAAGAAATTCTAGTAAGGTATGGGTTGATTTGTGGTTCACATACATAGATGAGACCAAAAGAAGATTATATGATTTAATGCTATGAAACTGAAAGAATATTAGTGTTATCTAAGATTACCCAGCATATTCATGATTGTTTAGCGTCGTATTTTACTTGTTTGAAATCCTAATTTTAGTCTAATTGTGTTACTTGATATCAAAACCCTTTTCATAAATTTGGTGAAATTAACCACCCATTTTTTTTTTAATTGCTACAGATAAATTGATTTACACTCTTAATTTCCTCATTGAATTTCTTGCATTATATCACTCTCTGTGGGATTCGACTCAGGCTCTTAGCTGGGTATTATAATTGACGACAATTGCTTATTCTCTTACTTGTCTTGAGGATAATTTGAGTGTTATCATGTATTTAAGTAATTAACTCCTAAACTAGTAAGATTTATATAAGTTCCCAATTTTTTATATATAGATTGAGATCTTCGAATCTCGCTCTTTTATTTTCTTAAAAAGTTGTTTCCTTTATATACAAATTATCATATTTTATATTAATACTTATTTCAATGAAGTTAAACTCCATATATATATATATATATATATATATATATATATATATATATATGTAATATCATCATATTGTACTAAAAGTGAGAACATCAAAATGAAAAGTTGAAATTACCTTTCCCATTTTTTATATATAGCATGAGATCTTCAGATCCGCTCTATTATTTTCTTAAAAAGTTGTTTCCTTTATATACAAATTATCATATTTTATATTAATACTTATTTCAATGAGAAATATATATATATATATATATATATATATATATATATAGTATAATATCATCATATTATACTAAAAGTGAGAAACATCAAAATGAAAAGTTGAAATATCCTTTTACCCTTTAAACCACTATTTCTATTTTTATTTTTTTTACAAAACCAAATATATATTCTAATAACTAATTGGACATAGATGAAATCTGTTTTAAAAGTATTCAATGTGCATTTAATTATTTAATGATGGAATTAAGTAAGATATGTGAATGAGAATGACCTATACTTTACTCAAAACATTTTTTTATTTTTGTAAAAGCATGAAGAATTCTAAGAAATGAAATTCAATGCATACCACATTTGTAACACCCCTAAATACTAACCAAGAGTCGAATGTCGATACACCATTGCTTAATTACTAAAATATGTTTTACTCTCATTTTGGGAACTTGAAATGTTGTGATATTTGCTAACTTGCTTCACATAAATTGTGATCATAATTTAAGGTATTGTATTGAGGTATTTATGTAATATTATAATTAGAATTATGTATAACTTTAAAATGAGGTAAAGGATATATTATAGTTGGATATGTATTCATTTTGGGCAGCACACAACTATTTGGGCAGCACCATTAAAGGACCACTGTACAAGTGATAAACATCACTTTTGTGACTATATATTTTGACACCTCCTTCAGTAAATTTGTTTTCCTCAAGTCTTAGAACCTTAGAAACATATCTAAACGGATTGTTCTTCAAAATCACAAGAGGAAAACTTTGTCCTTTTGGCTGGGATTCGAGACAGACCCTTCTCTATGGTAAGTGATGAAATATTTTTCTAAGCTGGGTAGTGTTTGATAATTTATGCATATCTCTTTCTCTAAAACTTCGTTTACAGAGAATAAATATGATTTGGAAAGCTAATTCGTTTCCTACAACTTTTATGTTTATATAAAATTCTAATTTAGCTGTTATGGATTCAGAATATGGGACGCAACATAGTGTAAGTTCTGTCCAGATTTTGGAATTTGAAATCCTATATGATCAACTGTTAGTGTTTTGAATATATCTTTTTGTACAAAATATATTTTGTGGTGATTCTTATTTATTTACAACCTTTAGAGATGTACATACATCTTTCATGAAGTATATAAAGTCCAGTTTTGCGTTTTTCCTTTACAAATCTAAGTTGCGACTTGTGTTACCGGGCTGGACAGATTCATTGTTTTGGGAGCATAGTTGTATTTGTACATGCTAGGTTTGCTTATGATGATGATACTATTTTACGTCAACATTATTGAGCTAATAGAAGTGAAAGAAGTTATTTAATTGTATTTTTAAGGTTATATATACTTGTGTGCAAGTTGAGAACCTTGATACGTTGGTCGGACTACAGTTTGAATTCTTGAAGTTTTATTAGACTGTTTCTATGCTAAAGCCCGAGGTTAGCATATAAAATTGTACTTGTACTCTTGTTATCTACTTTTATATTTGAATGGTTATCTCAATACCTTGGTTACCTCTTGTCACGTTGTATTGTCGTATTGATATTCTCTGAGACTTTCAAGGCATTTATGTAACCTGCTCACTTGTACAGATTGCTTGATCACCTGGAATTCTTGTTGGGACTTTGTCCTTCTTGTGGATTTGATTTTGTCACTATTGGCATGCCTATTGATTCATATTATTTGCCTATTGATTCTTGTTGGTTCGTCTTAAGTATGGAAGTTGTCCATTTTAAGCATGAACTAGGAAGCCATTTTTAACATGGTTCTTGATTCTCTTGATTATTGGGCTTAGGTCCTTCTTGATACAGGGCTTCAGTCCTTCTTGATACTTGATTATGCTGGGTATGATGGTATGATGTAAATATTGGGCGAGCCTTGGTATTGGATCTCTTGGGAAATGGTGCTATGAGCATTTTGGACGCTTGGATCATTAAATATAGAACTTGACACCCTTAATATATTGTTTACTTGATTTATTATTTAGGTTTCAATTGTGCTGTCCATGACTTTTGAAAGGAAACTTGGTGAATCTAGCAGCTCCGTGCATATAGTTTTTACACCACTAAGCTTTATGCTTAGAGATTGTTGTTTCTATCGTAGGGAACGTTCGAGGGGATACTTGAAGCTGGCCAGTGGAGGCTGAGTTTTTGCGAGCTTTATGGGAAGATCAAATTTGCATAAAGGCATCTATAGTTTGCATAAATCTTGGGACTTGTACATGATCTATATGTTTTACATTTACATGAAATTTTGAAGGCTAATTTGATCATGTCACCATGGGTTGTAATATAAGTATGGCTATATGTTTTGTTCTTTTTGGGGTGTGTAAGTCCAAGTCTTGTAATATACTAAATTTACTATTTGTTTTGAATGTTTGTGTGAAGCATGAACCAGCAAATAGTTGTACTCGAAAGTTGGTAATATCCTGTTATATTATTTTATGTGTGAGGGTGAAATATGCACGAAAACATAGTAAGTTATTTGCTTAGATTATTTTGGAAGGGTTTTTCCGCCATAAGATAAAATGTTACGCAGTTTCAGGTTGGCATCAAATTAATGTGTAAATGGGAACGTTTCACTTCTTTAACTATTTTTTTTTCTGTGAACCTAATTCCTCTGCTAGACTAAAATAAATATGCCTTTTGTTAATCTCTTTTAAATGTTGCAGGTATTAAATTAGTTTTCTGTGGTAGCATCCTTTCGGAAGGGTAGCTACAAGTATTGATATCAGAGCCTAGGTTTGTGGTTCTAGGACTTTTATTGTGAATTACTTGTTTATTTGTTCGCTTTCGAAAAGGTACTACTTAGATTATTTGTTCACTTACATGGGTTATATTTATCGCATGTAGAGTGCATATGCATCAAGTACATGTCCCTAATGCAATGTGATTTTCCCTTTTGAAGGAAATAAGTTTTGGCCTCTTCTTCTAATATACCATGATAAACACCTTCGGATTGTGTTGTAAATTTTGTTCCAAGTGTGAATTTTGGCTTAATGAAGTGGCTTTTCTGGGACATGTGTATCAACTGAAGGTGTAAAGGTTGATCCTAGTAACAATTTAAGTAGTTGTTGAACGGAGACCTCCCAAAATTCCGAGTGAGGTAAGAAGTTTCTTGGGCTTAGCAGGGTACCATAGAAGATTTGTGAAAGGCTTCCCCAGTATCGTATCCCCTTTGACTAAACTCTTGAAGAAAGAAGTAAAGTTTACTTAGGATGAAAAATGCCAAGAGAGTTTTGAAACTCTCAAATCCTTGTTGACACAAACTCCTATACTTACTCTACCAATTGAGGGGAAATAGTATTTAATATAAAGTAATGCTTCTCATGGAGGTTTGTGATGTGTTTTGATACAAGAAGGGAAAGTTATTTCTTATGCTTCTCAAAAATTAAAACCACATGAATTGAATTATCCTACTTATGATCTTGAACTTGCTGCTATACTGTTTGCTTTAAAAATATGGCATCATTATTTGTATGGAGAAAAATGTCATATATTTACTGATTACAAGAGCTTAAAGTACTTGGGTACACACAAATGAGCAGAACCTAAGAACACGTAGATGGCTTGAACTCATCAAGGATTATGAATGCACGATTAACTATCATTTAGGTAAAGCCAATGTGGTGGTTGATGCCTTAAGTCGAAAAAACATCTTTCGCTAGCTTAGCTTTGAGTCTGTTTCCCTTAGTTCTTAAGTTAAGAGTCATGAGTGCTTGTTTTGCACTTGATCAAATGGTTCAGTTATTGCTAATTTGCAAGTTAAACCAATATTACTTGAAAAGGTGAAAGAAGCGCGAAGGTTAGATGAGAGACTCATAGAATTGACTAGAGAAATTCAAAATGGGGAAAATCTTGATTTTGTATTAACGGAGGATGGTACCTTGTTTTTATCAAAATAGGTTATGTGTCCCTAATGATGAAAAATTGAGAAGAGAAATCATGAATGAAGCACATACAACATCATATGCAATGCATCATAGAGGTACAAAGATGCATCAGACCATCAAAGAACATTATTGGTGGAATGGTATGAAAAGAGACATTGCGGAAGTCATTTCTAAATGTTTGGTTTGTCAGCAAGTAAAGATAGAACGCTAGGTCCCAGTTGGTTTGCTACAAACCTTGTCGATGTTGGAATGGAAATGGGAGAGAATTACTATGGACTTTGTTTCTGGACTTCCTTGCACTTAGAGAAATCATGATGCAATATGGGTGATTGTGGACAGACTAACCAAGAGTGCTCACTTCTTAGCAATCAGGATGGATTACTCACTTGAGCATTTAGCCGAACTGTATATTAATGAGATTGTAAGGCTACATGGAATCCCTGTGTCTATTATATCTGACCGAGACCCAAGGTTCACATCTAGATTTTAGGGTAGCTTGTAGGAAGTTTTGGGTACTAAGTTGAAATTTATCACTTCTTTCCATCCTCAGACATACGATCAATCGGAAAGAGTAATACAAATTTTGGAGGATATGCTTCGAGCTCGCATTATGGAGTTTGAGGGTAGTTAGGACAAACACGTGGCTTTGATAAAATTTTCTTATAATAACAGTTACCAATTGGGTATTGGAATACTTCCCTATGAAGCCTTATACGGAATAAAATGTTGGACCCCTCTTTGTTGGAGTGAAGTTGGTGAAAGAAAGCTTGTTGGTCCTGAAATTGTGCATCAAAGAGAGGACAAGGTAAAAATTATCAAGGATCGTCTAAAGATTTCTTCGGATGAACAAAAGTCGTACACTGATCTTAAAAGGCGTGACATTGAATATCAAGTTGGAGATAATCTATTCTTAAAGGTGTCTTCATGGAAAAAGATTATGAGATTTGGCCAAAAAGGAAAACTTAGTCCCCGATTTATTGGACCTTATGAGATACTTGAAAAGGTTAGACCAGTTGCATATAAATTACCTTTACCACTGAGTTAGACAAGATCCACAATGTCTTCCATGTTTTGATGCTCAGAAGATATCATTCTAATCCATCTCATGTTCTTCCAGTTGAATCTATTGAGGTTAATCTTGACTTGACGTTTAATGAAGAACCTATCCTAATTCAAGTTCGAGAAGTAAAGCAACTTAGAAACAAGAGAATCCACTTAGTAAAGGTACTTTGGAGGAACCATTTTGGAAAAAAAGCAACTTGGGAGAGATAAAAAGGCATGAGGACCCAGTATCCGCACATGTTTCGAGGCTAGTATAAGATAAATTTAGAGACGAAATTTATTTAAGGGGGAGAGAGTTTTAGCACCCCTAAATACTAACCAAGAGTTGGATGTCGATACACCATTGCTTAATTACTAAAATATGTTTTACTCTCATTTTGGGAACTTGAAATGTTGTGATATTTGCTAACTTGTGTAACATAAATTGTGATCGTAATTTAAGGTATTGTATTGGGATATTTATGTAATATTATAATTAGAATTATGTATAACTTTAAAAGAAGGTGAAAGATATATATATATATATATATATATAGGTGGATATGTATTCATTTTGGGCAGCACACAACTATTTGGGCAGCACCTTTGAAGGACAACTGTACAAGTGATAAACATCACTTTTGTGACGATATATTTTGACACCTCCTTCAGTAAATTCGTTTTACTCAAGTCTTAGAACCTTAGAAACATATCTAAACAGATTGTTCTTCAAAATCACAAAAGGAAAACTTTGTCCTTTTGGTTGGGATTCGAGACAGACCCTTCTCTTTGGTAAGTGATGAAATCTGTTTCTAAGCTGGGTAGTGTTTGGTAAGTTCTGCATATCTCTTTCTCTAGAACTTCGTTTACAGTGAATAAATATGATTTGGAAATATAATTTGTATACCTACAACTCTTATGTTTATATAAAACTCTAATTTAGTTGTTATCGATTCAGAATATGGGACACAACATAGAGTAAGTTCTGTCCAGATTTTTGGAATTTGAAATCCTATATGATTAACTGTTAGTGTTTTGAATATATCTTTTTGTAAAAAATATATTTTGTGGTGATTCTTGTTTATTTGCAACCTTTAGAGATGTACCTACATCTTTCATGAAGGATATAAAGTCCATTTTTGTGTTTTTCCTTTACAAATCTAAGTTGCGACTTGTGGTACCGGGATGGACAGATTCACTGTTTTGGAAGCATAGTTGTATTTGTACATGCTAGGTTTACTTATGATGATGATACTATTTTACATCAACATTATTGAGCTAATAGAAGTTAAAGTAGTTATTTAATTATATTTTTAAGGTTATATATACTTGTGTACAAGTTGAGAACCTTGATACGTTGGTCAGGCTACGATTTGAATTCTTGAAGTTTTGTTGGACTATTCATATGCTAAAGCCCGAGGTTAGCGTATAAACTTGTACTTGTACTCTTGTTATCTGCTTGTATATTTGAAGGGTTATCTCGATACCTTGGTAACCTCTTGTCACGTTGTATTGTCGTATTGATATTCTCTGAGACTTTCAAGATACTTGTGTAACTCACCCACTTGTACGGATTGCTTGATCACCTGGCATTCTTGTTGGGACATTGTCCTTCTTGTGGATTTGATTTTGCCATTATTGGAATGCCTATTAATTCGGATTATTTGCCATTTTTACTCTGGATTTTCGATTCGTCTTAAGTATGGAAGTTGTCCATTTTAAGCATGAACTAGGAAGCCATTTTTAATATGGTTCTTGATTCTCTTGATTATTGGGCTTCGGTCCTTCTTAATATAGAGCTTCGGTCCTTCTTGATACAGGGCTTCCGTCCTTCTTGATACTTGGTTATGCTGGGTGTGACGGTATGATGTATATATTGGGTGAGCCTTGGTATTGAATCTCTTGGGAAATGGTGATATGAGCATTCTGGACAATTGGATCTTTAAATATAAAACTTGACACCCTTAATATATTGTTTACTTGATTTATTTATTATGTTTCAATTGTGTTGTCCATGACTTTTGAAAGGTAACTTGGTGAATCTAGCGGCTCCACGCATATTGTTTTTACACCACTAAGCTTTATGCTTAGAGATTGTTGTTTCTATCATAGGGAACATTCGAGAGGATACTTGAAGCTGGCCATTGGAGGCGGAGTTTTTGTGAGCTTTATGGGAAGATCACATTTGCATAAAGGCATCTATAGTTTGCATAAATCTTAGGACTTGTACATGATCTATATGTTGTACATTTACATGAAATTTTGAAGGTTAATTTGATCATGTCACCATGGGTTGTAATATAAGTATAGCTATATGTTTTGTTCTTTTTGGGGTGTGTAAGTCCAAGTCTTGTAATATACTAAATTTACTATTTGTTTTGAATGTTTGTGTGAAGCATGAACCGGCAAATGGTTGTAATCGGAAGTTGGTAATATCCTGTTATATTATTTTAAGTGTGAGGTTGAAATATGCACGAAAACCTAGTAAATTATTTGCTTAGATTATTTTTGAAAGGGTTCTTCTGCCATAAGATAAAATGTTATGCAGTTTCAGGTTGACATCAAATTAATGTGTAAATGGGCAGGTTTCACTTCTTTAACTATTTTTTTTCTGTGAGCCTAATTCATCTACTAGACTAAAATAAATATGCCCGTTGTTAATCTCTTTTAAATGTCACAGGTATTAAATTAGTTTTCTCCTTTAAGTGGTAGCATCCTTTTGGAAGGGTCGCTACAACATTCATTTACACATTTATTGTAAATGAATGCAGGACATTTAAAATTAGTCTAACCTTTAGACTTCTCCAATTGAACATCTCTGAATTAGTATAAATACCACTCATTTTCCTCAAATGGATAAAGAAAGTTGAAAAGCTAAATTTCATATGACAGTCAAATTACTCGAAATTAAATGACAACTATCCATTCAATTATTTTACAAGATTGTAAAGTTAGTTTCATCATCTAGATAAAATATGCAGTAATAGTTTGAATATTTCTCATTCTTTATTTGGGGAAGAGATATTTTTTTCCCCTTACATATTGTAAATTGTAATAGAACGTTATCTGCTTTGAGTGCTTTGTCGATACCATCATCTAGACAACTTTTTTAGATTTATGTAATACAATAATTATATGTATTTTCTTTTGCTATTTATTGTAATTGACACTTTAATTATATTGTAGTTTTCTTCGGACAACATCTGAAGTTTCATGTACAATGAGGACAAAGGTGAACTTCATTCGAAAAGTTTTATATACGCTATAGATTTTAATAGGAGTATGCCAAGAACATATGTCGGTAAAGTGGTGTACACCCTATTACAATCATGAGTACATTCATTTCCTTGTCTTTGTCTTATGTTTTGATTATAAATTCTCATTTTAATAAGATCTAGAGCTTTATAATAAGAATATATAAATTATATTGTCTTTGGATTAACAGTTTGACACATAAATTTAATAGGGTTTTTTCAGGTTCAATCGTGATTATTAGAATCTGATAAATATTTGGAAGAAGGATTTATCATTTTGTTTTCTATAAATGTTATTGTTGGCATCGTATGCATATATGAAGGGCTATGTGCAATCAACATATATTTTAAAATGCATTGTTAACCCTTATGTCATATTGACGACAATAGTTTTAATCATGATAAAAGTAATTTAAATAGTAGGATACAATATACACCAACATATAAAGATTTCTATACTAAATAAGTCACCTTATTATTACCACATTGAGCAATTTTCAATATAATTACGTGTTACATCGTTTAAAATTTTATAGATATTTTTAAAAATATTCTATTCTTAATAAACTAATCAAAAGTTTAAGTACTTCAAATATTTATCTTATAAATCCATTTAAACATTTTGGAATGCACAGGATTAAATTTTAGTAATTTACCTTTTTTTAATAACTTAAATATAAATTAAACGTGTAATATACACGTGTCCAGAACTAGTACTAAAAATATCACGAAAATCAGAGGCGGATCTAGGATTTGGAGGTCCTGGGTGCCACATTGTTCAAGTAAGATAAGCAGATCGGTTGCTTTAATTTTGGGTTACAATCGAATTATTTATTTTTTTTCAATTTTTATAAACAAATCGGTTAGTTATATTTTCTTTTAGCTATTATGAGATTAGAACTAACTAAACAATTCAATTTTTATTTCTTTTTAGGAATTAATGGCCTTATTCGCTGAAATTTGAGGGAAAAAAAGATTTTTCACACTAAAATTTGAGCTTGTATAAACTATCTAATAGTGTTAACTTAATATATTCATATTTCATTGACTTTATGTGTTATTGCAAATATATAACAAAGAGAATACAAATTTTATTTCAATCAAGTCATCTTACTTAGCAAGAACGTTGGTGAAGATCGAAAGAACCTTCAAATTAAAAGAACTCTAATAATAATATTCATCATTTTTAAAATTGATATTTCTTAAAATTAATATTTAAATATATTCTTAATAATATTTATGCCACGATCATAATTCATTCCTTATTAATTGATAAAGAATAAACACGCGACACTCATATCAAAAGATTAATAATTAGTGAAAGAGTAAGTAAAAGAACTTAAGAACTAATTATAGTGAATAGGAGTCAATTTGAATTAATAAAGAATACTAGTAAATAAATAAAAACGAATGGTGGGGAAAAGAACCTTCACACATTAAGAAAAATGACAAAAAAAAAAAGGTTCCAAAATTATTAGCGTTGCTGACAAGGTTTGAACCTTCGCTGCCTGTGAGGCAAGCTGTCTGCTTTGCCAATTGAACTGCTTACCATATTGTTTAGTGGCTGGCAAATAAAATATATATAAAGTTTCTTATACATGTATACATATACCAGTGGGTGCCGTGGCACCCCACGTGTACCCATAGGTCCGCCCCTGACGGAAACATTATTCACATACCTGGTCCTTTCATTTACAGGACCACCATAGATCATTTACTTCTTTTAAAAATTACTTAATCAAACACTGAAAAATAATTTAGAATCACTTTCAAACTAAAAATGTTGTTCATAGAAAATTAAACAGTGTCAATAATCCTTTACTACGAGAGAAAAAGAGGAATAAATTTAAAATCTTTATAGTCACTACTCAAAAATATATAAATTTGTGATATTGCAGAAAACAACTAAACGAGAGGTGATACTTAAGTGGTTAACTTATTTACGTATACTTTAGAAACATGCAAAATAAAGTTCTAAATTTAAGTCAAAAGTGTTGTCTAATAAAAATATTTTTATAATGTGTTCAGGTGCTAAATCAGAACAAGAAGTAATGTAATTTCTTTAATGAAATTTATTGATAAATTTAAGCGGTGTGGATGTATTATGCCAAAGGTGGCTTGTGAAATAAATTATTGTTTATCCATTTCGACCAAAATTTTCGAAACATAAAAAAATGGGGGATGCCATATTAAATATATAAAATACTATAGATTAATTTAGTCAGACCCAATAAGAAACTGTGGAGAAAAGCTAGTTGACAGAAAGAACATTTAGGGATGTGAGACCTAAGTAAGAATAGGAAAGAGAGAATTAAGTGTAATGCCTATCCGTCTTTTAAACTCAAAAGTAAAGAGTAGTACTCGGTCCTAATTTATATGATTTACTTTTTTTTTTAGTTCGTCTCAAACAAATTGACATATTTCTCTATTTAGTAATAATTTAACTTTAAAGTGTTCATTTTATCCACACAAATATCTATGATTTATTTTAAATTATAAATTTCAAAGTTTTTTCCGACTTTCTTAAACTTAATGTTAAGTGAGATTAACTGGGACGGCAGCAACGGCAACAGTCTTTCTTTGGAATTGTTAAGATTGATTATGAGTATTTTTAGTGAAATAAATTAAGAAAAAGGAAAAATGGAAGAGTCTCATGTCAGGGTCATGCTTAACAAGAAAACTTTATGGCGTGTGAAATTTGACAGAAAAGCTAAAGTTTCAGTCTTTTGTATTGTAGACTAGAAACATGAGTACTCTAAATAAAGAAACTTTATTTTCTCTGTCCACTCAATGTTAAGAAATTTTAGTGCATGTCTTGATGAGTAGAAGCATTTAACCATATGGTATTATAAGCCCACAACTCATTCTTTTCTACTCCGAACTCAGGCTTAGAAATTGCTGTTAGTCAGAGAAGAATCAGAGTATAAATGAAGCTTACAAGGGAATTTCAGTTCTTCACAATGGTGACAGGGATGGATTTTTACGGGAATTGCGTATTACGTTGGTGTTGAGAAGGAAACACCAATCAATATAATGTACACAACAACAAATTAATACTAACAGATTTACAAGAAGAAGAATTATGGGTTGTAGCTGTTTCAAGATTTATACTTTTATAATTTGGTTTTTGTTCTCTGTTTCTCCTGTTTGCTCACTGGAAACGTCTGAGATAATTTCGAATCAGACTTTTGAAGCATGGAAAGAGAAGATGATTATTAGAGATCATCTCATGAAGATCAATAAGCCTTCTCTCAAGACAATTCAGGCATGTTTTACTTTTTTCTTAATTCATGTCAGAAACAGCCTCTCTGCCTTCTCGAGGTACTTAATGTACACTCTACTGTTTTCAGACCCCACTTAGTGAGATTAATTTTATTGAATATGTTGTTGTTGATGATGTTTTCTTCCCATTCTCCTCTAATAAAATCACTACTTATTATTATTGATGCAGAGTCCTGATGGAGATGTTATAGATTGTGTATTATCTCATCAACAACCAGCATTTGATCATCCTCACATAAGGGGAAACAAGCCTTTGGTAAATCATTCAATTACTCATTCAAACTTAGTTGTGGGAAACTGAATTTATTCCAAAATATGTTTGACATTAATAAAGTGTATATACACGAACAAGGATTGTGGTGGATTGGTAAGTATTCATTCATCTTTAGCCGGAAGTCTCGAGTTCAACTCCCTAGTACAGAGTCATCTTTGTTAGAGAGTACTGTTTTACCCCAAACGTGTATATACTATATTTGATTTAGCAATAATATATTTGTGACTGTAGGATCCTCCTGAGAGGCCAAATGGACACAAGTCAAATCCGAATGAATTGGAAAACTTTCAATTGTGGAGTTTGTCTGGTGAAACATGTCCAGAAGAAACAATACCAATAAGAAGAACAAGAGAAATAGACATTCTAAGAGCATCTTCTCTTCAAACATTTGGCAGAAAAATCAAAACACCAATTCGAAGAGACACCATAAGTAACGCCCATGAGGTTCCTCTTTTTCATCAATTTACAAACTTCTATTTATTCACAACAACTTCTATATATGTGTTAAAGTATTTTGTTTTTTTCATTGAGCAGCATGCAGTTGGATACGTAAGTGGAGATGAATATTATGGAGCAAAAGCAAGTATAAATGTGTGGGCACCTCAAATATCCAACCAATATGAATTCAGTTTATCACAAATCTGGATTATTTCTGGTTCTTTTGCTGATGATCTCAACACAATTGAAGCTGGTTGGCAGGCACGCATTCTCCTTAACTCATCTACTCCCTCCGTTTCTACTTTCACTTCACACAGTTTAACAAGATTTATCAATCTTGTAGTCCTAAATTAAAGTAATGTTAAATATAATGTACCAAAATATCTTTTAATCTTGTGGCCGGTCTTTGACATGTCACGTGGAAACTTGAGATTAAAATGTTGTCAAAATTACAAAGGGACGTTCATTCTTTTTTAAATGGACTAAAAAGGTTCTAGTCATATTATAAAGTTTGATTTATCATTAATATTTAAACAGGTTAGCCCAGAGATATATGGAGACTATTTTCCAAGATTCTTTACCTACTGGACTGTAAGCTGTTACTTTACTATGTATAAATAATATATTTTTATTCCACCTATTTAAATTTAATGATGGGATAATTAATTGTATTTATTTAATCATACAGAGTGATGCATATCAAACAACTGGATGTTACAATTTGCTTTGTTCAGGATTTGTGCAGACCAATAATAGAATAGCTATTGGGGCTGCAATTTCTCCAACATCCTCTTACGATGGTGGCCAATATGATATCACCATTTTGATTTGGAAGGTAATTACTTTTTTAACCCCAAAAACTAAAAGTGAGGTCGTGGTGATGGAATCGGGGCGTTGGGCTACATGATATACGTCATTTGTGAAACTTGTTTTCTCTACCGAACTCATCCTTCTTGTTAGAGTCGAGGTTTTTGTTTTGGCAGTTGATTTTCTAAACATGGTTCTATAGTTCCAATCCTAATGTGTTTTTTCTTCGAAATGTATGTTAAAAGGAACTAAACTTGGAAATCGTTTTATTTGGCTGGCCAGGTTAATTAGCAATAGCTTGGAAATGTATATATATAGTATATTTTTTTATTGTTATTATTATATGTAGGGGAGGAAAAGAGAAATGGAAAAGTAAATTACAAGTGAAAGTTCAAACAGTCAATTAATTATGTTATAATAATTTCCCAAAAATATACTTAATCGTTCCTCCCATTCATTGACTACAAATTTTGAATTCACTTCTAAGCTATTCGAATATGTAAACCAATTGATGGATCGAATGCAGGATCCAAAGCATGGGAATTGGTGGCTAGAGATTGGGCCAGGAGTTGTTGTAGGTTACTGGCCATCATTTTTATTTTCACATCTTACGAGTTCAGCAAGCATGATACAATTTGGTGGTGAAATAGTGAACTCTAATCCTTATGGATTTCACACATCAACTCAAATGGGAAGTGGTCATTTTCCTGCACAAGGATTTGGAAAAGCTTCTTATTTTCGAAATTTGCAATTAGTTGATTCAGATAATAGCTTATTACCTCTCACAAATCTCAAACTTGTGGCTGATCATCCAAATTGCTATGATATTCAAGGAGGGATTAATTCTGTTTGGGGTCATTATTTTTACTATGGAGGTCCTGGTAAAAACCAACATTGTTCTTAATTAAAAGGTACCTATTATGGTCTTCTTTTTTTTTCTTTTACAGTTTTAGGGTGATAGGGCTTGGGTTATTCTTTCTATTCTACTTTGGGTCAAAAAGGTGATCCATCAGTTAGTTCTACCACATGTTATTTAAATGATAAACTACCTTATTAGACATATATCAATACTATATATATACTAATGTTATCTTTACTTTGAAATAATTATATAAATTACCATTTTTAATATTTTAATACCATATATTAATATATTATTTGAAGATACAATTAGATACTCACATCCCTTAAAATTAGAATTGATTAATTATTTGCTTAATTAACTCTTTCACTCCAAATCAACCACTATCTCTTAATTCTCCCCTCCCATATTTATCACTCAATTATGTCTCCTCCTTTCTGATTCAAGAATTTCACCATACAATTTCATTCCAACAATAGCTAATCTACTCTCTTCTTCTCAAGATATCATCACCATGGCCTACAAATTCTCCTGAACCTAAATATTATTCTGTATCATTCATTTATAACGAGACCAAATCAAAGTAACTGCTATAGAGAAAACTTTTAATTCAGAGTGGGTCTTGATTGTTTGTCTTAGAAAGAAATGGATCTTAGTTTTGATTATGTTATGCCACAACACAAAAGGATCAAAGGGAGTATTGTAGAGAGAAGTTTTTGTTTGCTGGTGTTCTTCTAAGGCTTTCTTTGGTTACTGTGACATGAGTGTGGTAGCACCAATATTACTTTGATATAGTCCTTGAAACATGTGTATAAAATAAGTAGTAATCTTAATTAAGATCTGAGTTACATTTTTAGTAATGGGGTATCTGCACATGTATATGTATCCATCATTAAATTTCACATACATGATTTTTAACAACACAATGATATTAATGATACGACATATACTTTACAGTCGTGATTTGTTCCTAAATTCATGTGTTTCAGCTACATTTCATATTTAGATAAACATAATTAAATGTATATGCTTATTATGTATTCGAGATACATGTTTTTGGATATAACGTATGAAATTTAAATACACATAATTAGATGTATATGCTTCTTCTTTTTGTATATTTCATAGTTAAATACACATAATTAGATGTATATGCTTACTATGTATTCGAGATACATGTTTTTGGATAACATACGCAATTAATACTTGATACATCAAATTAATACTAGATACATATAAAAGATACATGAAATTAATATTAGATATATATAAATAGATACATAAAATTAATACTAGATACGTATAACAAATACATGAAATTAATGTTAAATACTTCTATGATACATATGAATGTACTTGTATGACACTCATGTATCTAAGTGTTTAGTTTGTTGGATACATCATATATTGATAATAGATACATCAAATTAATGAATTTATTATTTTAAGAGTAATAATTTGAAATTAATCAAATTACTTTACCAAGATATACATGTTTTTATCTTATATTATTAATATTAACGAATTTACTATCTCAAAAGAATAATAAAATGAAATTAATTATCTATGTATTTTGAAAATCCTCAATTACTCCTCTAATTAAGGAAATCAGTTACAACCAATTAATTTAAATAAATAAATTTTGTATCTCAATTTTACAATTCAGTAGATACATGTATCTTATGGATTCAGACTCATGTATCCTAAACATGAAATATGTTAGAGAAAGTAATATTTAAAATTATTGAGAATCTTAGTAATTAAGACCTAAACTAGTGGGATTTATGTGGTTTGTCCTTATTTAAAGAGGTGTGAAAAGGGAAATAGTGAATATAATATGCTTTTGTGGTTTCTTCTTTTACAATATTTTCTTGGCTCAAGTGGACTTCCAGTCTTTAGTGATAATTTTTTAAGTGAAGCCGTGAAAATCATACAGTTATCGTAGATTCTTCTTTCAATCGTGTACATACTTGTATTCTATGACTGTCAACCATGAGATTGTTATGTTTTTCAGACTATATGGTAAATCTTTTATTCGAGCAAAAGATCTGTCAGAATCTAATACATACAACTTATTGAGCCCATGTGTCTGGCAGTTCTAACCGGGTATAAGATGCTCTACTTATCAAAACTCCTTTCTCAGGCTAAAACCACGGTTGGCTAGACGGAGTCACTAAGACAAAGACAATAAGAGTAGTACTAGATTCGACTGTACCTCGATCTCGGAACCAAGTCGAAAAGCCATACTAAAATTCCTTTATATTTAAATAAAGCTTAGATCCGTTCATGGTCTATGTAGGAGAGAAGTTAATTATTCGACATAGATAATCTTTAGCAGGACATAGTCCTAGCTAGGAGAGACATACTAAAGTAAAAGACTAAAATAATTACCTTATAAAGGACGATGTCTTCAAGATCCAAGAACTCTGAAGAACTGATAGGTTTATTTATAAGAATATCGGAACAATAGTCTTTATAAAAGATGTACAAAACTTAAGAAAAGAGAGAGCATTTGCTAAATTTTTTTGATTCTTTTTCTAAAACAAACTAAGACTTATATAGACAAAATAAAAAGGCAACAAGCATCTATGTACAGTAAAAAAGGGCCCACATCTGGGTCCATGAACAATGTATCAACTGTTTAGTTGGGACTTCAACAGTAAATCTTCTGTTGAGTAGGCCTATCTTCACATTGTCTTCACATGGCTATGTTTCTTTTGTGATATTCTTGCCTTTATCTAAGGCCTTCATTTGTTGTAGAAAATCTTCTGCATCTTGTAATTTGGTGGCCGACAACATATGATCGGATTCGGCACGTTGTCAGTCTTCCACATCATTGGTAGTTTCACTTCGCATTGAAGTGTTGGATTTATCAATCTGAGTTATGGTTTGAAGTAAATTCTTTCTTACTTCTTCACGATAATCCTGAATCATTTGTTCTTTATCTCCTTCTTGAAAGGAGATTCTTCTGGCAATATGTTGGACTGACTTATCCTCAATAATTTTGTCTGGACGAATTGTTTTATAATCAACAATTTTTTCTTTATTTGTGTCCATAAGTTCTTGACCAGTTAATTACTTGGTCTTGGGATCTTGTTTTAAGAGTTTATCCCAAAAGTTATTATAATAAGTCTTGTAGAGACAAGGAATATTTTCCTCGTTGAACCCTACTTCAGGTGTCCATTTATGTATCCAAGGTATATAAAATTCTATGAAAAAATATATTTGATCTATCCTTTCTATTCAACATACATGATCTTCACGATTTAATATATTAAGATCTGGTGATACTTTAGTCCATTCTTTATATAAATTTAAGAATGGTTCTAGTAGAATTTCAATAGTTGGACCGTGGTATGAACACCAATTAATAAACCAATTTGGTATTGGTTCCGCAAAAATCTTTACGCACACTTTAAGGAACCAAGTGTGTTTGTGTTTATCATTATTGTAATATAGCACTTTATCAAATGCTCGGATACAATCCCAATAAGTAAAATTCATTCAGGTATTGTTAAGACTTATCTGTCTTTCCTTCATTGCTGACATGCCCCAGTCTTCAACAGATATAATCTACTTTATAATCATTTTAGAAAAGTTATAACTTTTCTCATGTGGATTATGACCCATGCCGAAAAAGTGCTGAAATTCTGCACTTTCTGTACTCATCAATATTTCTTCATAGTAAGATCTAGTCTTGTATGACTCCCCTGGATAATATAATCCATTTACAAGATATCGTTGGAACATCTTCCAAGGTTCATCCTTTCATTGTAGATCAGAATTTTTTAATAGAAATATCATTTCTTTTTTTTGTAACTTTTCATAGGATTTGATATCATCAGTATCCTCTCTTATAACTGAAACAAAAGTATCTTTTTGCTTTTTACCTTCCAAATAGGGCTTCATATGAGCATATAATTGATTATCTTTTGCAGTATCTTCCAAATTAATCAATTGCTGCGAACTAGATGAAGATTCTTCTTGGGAAGAAGTTCTTTTATTAATCAAAGTTCTTTTTTCCTAGCTGTATAATTGGGGAATTTGATTCGGATCTATATGTTGATCCCTGGGATGATCTGGCTCCATATGATTGATTACCATAATTACCTCTGCTTGGGGCTGTTCTCCCCTTCCTCTTCCTTTAACGTGAATCCATGGTGGATCCATCCTGCAAACGTAGCAACTTTTTTTTATCATTCTAAAAAATAGTCTGTCAGATAATTATCATTTGAATAATATTCTATCTGAATATAAGAAAAATCTTCACTTAAGATTTTATCAACAATCTTTGTAATAATAAGAGTTTTCATATCTCTAGACAAAGGTGCGAGAACTCTTAGTATTTCAACTAGAGTTTCATTATCAAGATAGGTTCAGAAAAACATAATTTATTGAATATATTCCCTGGATAAAACATCACGTAACGAGTTATCAACTCCCTTTTTATACTGAATCTCGAAATCAAAAGGCGCTAATTGCGCTTGCCACCTAGCGAATATTAATTTCGAAGCATCGTGCTTGAAATCTTTGTCAAACATAAATTTGACCAATTGAGTGTCAGTTTTTATCAAAAACTTTTGGTTGTATAAATCGTCTTGAAATTTGAGAATGCATTTCACGATAGATAACATTTCATGTGCTACCGTCGCTTATTTCTTCTGATCTTCATTCCATATACTAGAATGAAATATAATCAAATATTCTCTCTTGTCATGAGGACTAATCTATTTAATAATTCCTCTATAACCAATATTGGACGCATCCGTCTCTATAATCTTTTGCCAAGCAGGGTTGGCTAGAGGTTAACATGGTAGTGATTGTACTCGCCGCTTAATTTCCTTTACCAGATTAGTAAGAGTCTCATTCCAGGGAGACTTATTATCCTTCTTCAACCTATCGTATAATGGGGCTAAGTCTCTAGAGAGATGTTTATAGAATGGGGAGATATAATTTAAACTTCCCAAAAATCTCTGTAACTGAGTCCTGTCTGTATTAACATCAGGAAACTTGTCAGCAAAATCAATAGCTCTTTGAATGGGAGTAATCTTCCCTTGACAAATTTGATGTCCTAAAAATCGAACATCTGTTTGGAATAAACTCATTTTAGGTTTTGAAATAACCAATCCATTTTGTATTACAACTTTTTTGAAAATGTCAAAATGCTTGATATGCATTTCAAAAGTTTTTGAAAATATTAGGATGTCATCAATATAGACAATGATAAAAATCAGATAAGGATTAAAAATGTCATTCATTATTTTCTGAAATTCAGAAGTGGCATTTTTCAAACTGAAAGGCATTACATTCCATTCGTATTTTCCAAATGGGATATAAGAATGCTCTTTAAAAATTTGAATCTGCCAATATCCTGATTTTAAATCAAACTTGGAAAATATATTGGCATCGTATAATCGCGATAAAAGATCCCTTTTATTAGGAATATGATACATGATCCACTTTAAGTGTTTATTCAAAGGTTTGTAGTTAATAACCAATCTTGGAACACCTCGTTCCCTTTCAGCCGCGTTGTTAACATAGAAGGCTGTGCAAGACCAAGGAGACTTGGATGGCTTTATCAAACCCTTTTGTAAGAGATTATCAATCTCGGTTTTGCAGAACTCTACTAACTCAGCATTCATCTGACAGGGCCGAGATTTAGTAGGGATGTTATCCTCTAAAAATCCTTCTTCATAAGGAAGAGTCACAATATGCTTCTTGCAATTCCAAAAAGCGCTTGGATGATCTGCAAAAATATCCACCGCAATTTGCTCAAAAATATTCATACTGAACAACTCCAATTGTAATGAGTCCATATGACTCTACTTCATATTAATCAAGGCATTAATATGCCTGGTTACCGGATCTGTAACAAAAGCATAATTTATCTCGTTATCTTTGTACTTTGCTGAGAAGCCTTTTGCATCGATTACTGTGAAAGGATAAATTGCATTTATAAAAGGAGTTCCAGTATAATTGGAGGGTTTAACTATTTTTTAACCAAAAAGAAGAAGTGAGGAATGCAGACTTTATTCTGACAAATCTTCACATTCGGTAACTTATACTCTATATCTAGAGCATGACCAGAAGCAGATTTCACTAAATGAGTAGTTTTTTTGGAAATATTTAGTTGGTACTAAACCTTCCTGAATACATCTAACATCTGCACCGCTATCACTCATTGCAATGTTAGTAATCAAAAAACTATTATCAATTGGAATAGTACATTTAATATACCATTTATGAGCTGTAACAATCTGCATCATTCCCAAAAACATATCTTGTTTAGGATCAGGAACAGATTGAATTTGTTCATCTTCAACAGGTTCACCTTCAACTTGCTTCCCTTTATTTTTTAAAAGCCTTTCTTCAGTATTATTAATCTCAATCTGAGTAATACGGTGATCACAAATCAGTTGTTTTTGCTTAAGAGATTTAATCTCTTTTTTCAAATTTTCAACTTCTATTTTTAAATCGTCGAAAGAAGAATCCTTTTCAACAAAATTATATTTCTTTAAAATATGATTATCTACTTCTTTTAAAGAATAGGGTGCTTCATATTCAAAATCATTTAAATCATTCTTTTTCTTTTCAAGAAATTTTGAAGAACTAACTTAATTTGAAGTAGTATTTGAAGCAACTAAATTAATAATTTTTTCATAGAGCTTACTATCAGTAACTTCCTTTAAAAGTTCAATCACATTATTAGACGTGATAGTATTCATATTAAAATCTTGAATTGTGATTGAAGTTTCTAGATTTCATCATCTTCGCAATTGCAATCATGACCCTGACAAGTATTACAAGTATTAGTGCAATTATTATCATAATTCGAGAAATCAAATAATTCTACACTAGAATCCAAACCTGATTCATAATCATCTTCAGATCCTTAAGTGTATAACAAATCGTATACCTTTTCATATGTGTGGTTGTCAAATTATAAAGTTTTCAACTTGTTTAATTTGCAATTTGGAGCAATATGCCCAAGTTTACCACACTTACAGCCTTTTACCATTGAAAGATTTCTTCCTGATCCATCAAAGTAAATCTTTTAGATTTACGATAGCTCTTTCTAGCTTCTCAATCTTCTTTTGATCTATGCCTTCGCTCAGTTCTTTTCTTTCTGTGCGAATCTACATCTTTTGAAGACCTGCAATATTTTTCTTCCTTAGCAGTGGGATTGGGTAAATCAAATTGTTCACAAAAATCTCCCAATTGAGATTGTTCTTTTAGCTTATCTATCTTAAGCTGTCGAGCCATTTTTAGTTCATTAAACAAATTCAGTCCTTCTTGTGTGCAAATTCCTATAATTTTTTCATAACTCAAAGATCTATAAGGATTTTCAATCTGACATTCTCTTAGAGTTTTTCAAACTCTTTCAGCGAAAAGTGCGGGAAGTCCATCTATGACTTGACGTACCAATATTCAAGCTTATTTTTGGGTAATTCCATAACGCTACTAAGATAGGTATCTTTTTACCAACTAAAGTGTGCCAAGGTCCTACATCGAAGACAATTGAGAAGAGTTCTTACTGTCTCGTGTTGATTGGTAAATCGACCATTAAAATATTCTAATATAGTAAGAACCAGGGTATAAACAACATCTTCTCTGTTTTTTGCCAAAGCCATACCAAGGTTATCGATTCCTTCATCGGTAGCTATAGCATTAGCAATCAAAGCTTTTTCTTCAGTGCTGAGATAATTATCCTACCATTCTCGAAGGTGTCCAGTAAAACCTACAATAATCATTTTACAGATTGTTCTATCCGTGTTTTTAATACTTTTACAGATAGTTGCATATATCAGCATACGATGTACCAAAATAGTCAATTGCCTATCTGTTAATCCATTGAGATTTCATTCATAAATTTCGGAACCGCTGTAAGACGTATTAGTCTAATTCTAGTCACGTTCCTCAATTAAATGGTATGTATATGCCCTTCGTTATACTTTTCGTCCACATAAGCCCCTGCCGTCCAATTATAGGTACACATGTACCCCTCTCGTTAACGGACCTCTAATTTATTACACGTGTCTTAATCCTATTGGACTACCCGTTTGACTCTTTTTTTAACCCATAACTCAATACCCACCCTATTTCCTCTAAAATGAATCCCAATTAAAACACCCAAAACTCTTCAAAAAAATGGAATCATTAACGAGCAATTCGATGTTAACGGTGAAATTTCTGTTAATTTCAATCAAAGTAGTTTCTTCAGCCATTGCAATTAAATCCTCTATTCCGTTGATTTTATATGAATTTCCTACGATTTGGTCCGATTTGATTTCATGGTTAAAGCCTCCGTACCTCTACATTTTACTCAACGGTATAATCATCATCATCGCCGATACTTCTCGATCAAATCATAAGGAACAACAACAATCCAACGAGCAATTGCGATCCTTAATTTCTGTCGAAACACCTCCGGTGTACTCAGATTTGGTAACCATTTCCATATCTAAAATGTCGGAGTGTGCGCCGGAAATGGTTGACGAACTGGAGGTGTTTGAGGTGATGTCGTTAATTTCTGCCGGAATGCCTTCGGTGAACTCAGATTTGGTGGAGCAAATGTTTTGCGTCTATTTTGGGTGTTTTAATTGGGATTCTTTTTAGAGGAATTGGGTGGGTATTGGGTTATGGGGCGGATAGTTGGGTTATGGGTTAAAATAAAGGTTCAAATGGGTAGTCCAATAGGATTAAGACACGTGTAATAAATTAGGGGTCCGTTAGTGAGAGGGGTACATGTGTACCTATAATTGGACAACAGGGACTTATGTGGAAGAAAAGTATAACGGAGGGCTTCTACATATCATTTATTAAAGTTTGGGGGTAAATCCGTCCCTTCGTCGTTTCTATTTTAACAGTAAAATCTTGTGATAAGTCTATAGGCCCAAAATTTAAACCGGAAAGCTTCTTATCAACAAGCTATTTAATATCTAAATCGAAAAATTTCTTATCAAGAAGATCTTCCAGATTTTTCAAAGAACTAGGTTTAAAATCAAAAATTTCTAAAGGTCTTTGAACATGAGTAGAAATTACCATAGGTTTTCTTTCAGAAGTAGAAGCAATATCTGTAGAAATAGCAAAATTAGTTTTAGCTATATCGGCCTTAATATCTTTTATTAAAATAGTTAAATCATTAAGTTTTTTGTCAAGAGAGCTGGTATGCTCACCCAACACTTTAACATAATGACTCAAATAATTATTTTCAGTAATTAGTTTATTAATTTCATTAATACTAATTAAAGCAATATCTTTCTCAATGAATTTTTGAAAGGCTGAGAAAGTAATACCAATATTGTTTGGGAAAACAAACGCTGACTGAGGAGGATAGATAACTTTCAAAAGATTCCCACTCCCATCTTTATAAGTGCTTTCAATAACGTTAATATATAATGGTAAATATGTGGTTATAAACCAAGGAACAAAATACATAATTTGATTATGAAGAGAACAAGTTTCATAAAACTCTTGAGAAATACAATTAAGATCTTCTTTGCTATAAGTATCAAAAAACCAAGTTTTAAAACGATTCCATTTTTCATCAAAAATTTCTTTTTGAATATGTTTTCTTGCCAGAGAAGCTGGGCTAAAATCAATCTGGTGTGAACACATTAAGAATCGTTTAAATCAAACTCCATTTCAAAAGCTGAAGGAATATCTTTAACAGAAACATCATCATTTACCTAAACCATATTAGTTCGTGGGTCAATTTTCTCCTTTTTGACCACTCAGTTTCCATCAGAATCAATAGTATGTAAAGAAGCTGCACAATCTCAGGCAGGACCATAAATTGGATCGATAGGGGAATATGATGAATCGTAGGCAAAAGTCTACGACTTGATAAAGAATGTCTATTATTACTGTGATTCACAGAAGACATTCGCCTATTGTTAGAAAAGGACTGCCTATGAGGCGCGTAGGTATTATCGGCAAACTGTATACAAATCCTTCCATTGGGATTTTGAGAGATATGAGAAAAATTAGAATTAGTAACAACATTTGTTAATTGATTTGGGGATATAACTAATTTAGAGTCCATGAAGTTGGAAAATCTATTTCTTCCCACTTAATAGGTCTTCTAGTAGTGACCTTGGACCTTGCAAAATTGGTTTCCACCAAAATAGTTTGATTGGAAATATCATATAATCTACATATAGGATTAAGAGTAGATAATAATTTAAAATAAATTCGATAAAATAAACAAATAAGTTCTGAACTAGGAGCATAATTATAGCCATGAGTTTTAACATTTAATGTTAAAGCATCAAGAATATTCACATCAGTGAGAGATAACTGCAAATTAGGCAGAGTATTAAAATAAAATGGGCCATCGGCCACTGTAGATTCTATCGAAACCATAAGAGAATGTCGGAAATTTAAATTTCTAGCACCGTGAAGAGCAGCTAAAAAAGTCTCAGACAACCCTTTAAGAGTCAAAGGTATAAAGGCAATTTGAATCATACCAATATGCAAATAATTATACTAATTTTTATAAGAAATCACATCTCGTTCGTTGAGCAAACGAATAGTCTGTTCAGAAGAATTCAAAGCAAGAGACTGCTCAGTAGTTTTAATCAATTGTTTCGAAGATAGTTTATCAAACCAACCATAATCATAAATAGTTTTTATAGGGACTTTAGGAATCGTCCACCTATTTAACAAGTCAAGGTTAAGAGGTATATCTACCTCTTCTAGTCTAGTACTTTTAGTACTTGTTTCTCCCAGATCCATGGGTGAGAAGATAATATCTATGACGAATAGTTCACCTTTTATCTCATATATACAATGAAAAGTTCTTGGCTCTGATAATATTCCACTGCTAAGGAAGAAAAATATTATAGGTCTACAAAAGATGCAGATTCGCATAGAAAGAAAAGATCTAAGCGAAGGCATAGATCGAAAGAAGATCGAGAAGCTATAAAGAGCTATTGTAAATCTAAACAATTTACTAAAGATAGATCAGGAAGAGATCTTTCAATGGTAAAATTCTATAAGTATGGTAAACTTGGGCATATTGCTCCAAATTGCGAGTTAAACAAGTTGAAAACTATAGAGCTTGACAACGACACATATGAAAAGGTATACAGTTTGTTATACATGCTAGAATCCAAACCTGATTATACTAGATTGACAGGATCAAGGACTTGGTGGTAATTCGCCCAGTCATATATCTAGCAAGTCAAGCATCCTTAAGCTAGCAGTAGTCCGCCTGCGAAAGAATCGAAATATACAAGAATTTTGGCATAGTTTTTTAGACTGTATGGTAAACCTTTTACTCGAGCAAAGGGTCTATTAGAATCTAATACATAAAGCTTATTGAGCCCACGTGTCTGGAAGTTCTAATTGGGTATGAGATGCCCTACTTATCAAAACTCCTTTTTCGGGCTAAAACCACGGCTGGCCAGATGGAGTCACTAAGACAAAGCCAATAAGAGTAGTACTAGATTTGACTGTACCTTAATCTCAGAACCAAGTAGAAAAGCCATACTAAAATTCCTTTAAATTTAAATAAAGCTTAGATCCGTTCATCGCCTATATAGGAGATAAGTTAGTTATTTGAGATAGATAATCTTTAACCGGACCTAGTCCTGGCTAGGAGAAACATACTGAAATAAAAGACTAAAATAATTACCTTATAAAGGACGATGTCTTCAAGATACAAGAACTCTGAAGAACTGATCGGTTTATTTATATGAATATCGAAACAGTGATCAAAGAGAAAGCATTTGCTAAATTTTTCTAATGCTCTTTCAAAAACAAACTAAGACTTATGTAGACAAAATAAAAAGACAACAAGCATCTATGTACAGTAAAAAGGGCCCACATCTGGGTCCCTGAACGGTGTATCAACTGTTAAGTGGGGACTTCAGCAGCAAATCTTCTGTTGAGTAGGCCTTATCTTTACATGGTCTTCACATGACTATGTTTCTTTTGTCGTATTCTTGCCTTTTACTAAGGCCTTCATTTGTTATAGAAAATCTTCTGTATCTTGTAATTTGGTGGCCGACAGTATATGATCGAATTCGGCACGTTGTCAGTCTTTCACATCATTGCTAGTTTCACTTCTTATTGAAATGTCGAATTTATCAATCTGAGTTATGGTTTGAAGTAAATTCTTTCTTACTTCTTCAAGATAATCCTGAATCATTTGTTCTTTATCTCCTTCTTGAAAGGAGATTCTTCTGGCAATATGGCGGACTGAGTTATCCTCAATAATTTTGTCTGGAAGAATTGTTTTATAATCAACAATTTTTTCTTTAATTGTGTCCCTAAGTTCTTGACCAATTAATAGTTTGAACTTGGGATCTTTTTTTAAGAGTTTATCCCAAAAGTTATTATAATAAGTCTTGTAGAGACAAGAAATATTTTCCTCGTTGAACCCTACTTCAGGTGTCCATTTATGTATCCAAGGTATATAAAATTCTATGAAAAAATATATTTGATCTATCCTTTCTATTCAACATACATGATCTTCACGATTTAATATATTAAAATCTGGTGATACTTTAGTCCATTCTTTATATAAATTTAAGAATGGTTCTAGTAGAATTTTAACAGTTGGACCGTGGTATGACCACCAATTAATAAACCAATTTGGTATTGGTTCCGCAAAAATCTTTGCGCACACTTTAAGGAACCAAGTGTGTTTGTGTTTATCATTGTTGTAATATAGCACTTTATCAAATGCTCGGATACAATCCCAATAGGTAAAATTCATTCAGGTATTGTTAAGACTTATCTGTCTTTCCTTCATTGCTGACATGCCCCAGTCTTCAACAGATATAATCTACTTTATAATCATTTTAGAAAAGTTATAACTTTTCTCATGTGGATTATGACCCATGCCGGAAAAGTGCTGAAATTCTGCACTTCCTGTACTCATCAATATTTCTTCATAGTAAGATCTAGTCTTGTATGACTCCCCTGGATAATATAATTCATTTACAAGATATCGTTGGAATATCTTCCAAGGTTCATCCTTTTGTCGTAGATCAGAGTTTTCTAATAGAATATCATTTCTTTTTTTTTTTGTAACTTTTCATAGGATTTGATATCATCAGTATTCTCTCTTATAACTAAAATAAAAGTATCTTTTTGCTTCTTACCTTCCAAATAGGCATGCATATGAGCATATAAAGGACTATCTTTTGGAATATCTTCCAAATTAACCAATTATTGCGAACTGGATGAAGATTCATCTTAGGAAGAAGTTCTTTTATCAATCAAAGTTCTTTTTCCCACCTGTGTAACCGGTGAATTTAATTCGGATCTCTATGTTGATCCTTGGGATGATCTGGCTCCATATGATGAATTACCATAATTGCCTTTGTTTGGGGTTTTTCTTCCCCTTCCTCTTCCTTTAACGTGGATCCATGATGGATCCATCCTGCAAATGTAACAACTTTTTGTCATCATTCAAAAAAATAGTCTGTCAGATAATTATCATCTGAATATAAGAAAAATCTTCACTTAAGATTTTATCAACAATCTTTGTAATAATAAGAGTTTTCATATCTCTAGACAAAGGTGCGAGAACTCTTAGTATTTCAACTCGAGTTTCATTATCAAGAAATGTTTGAAAAAACATAATTTATTGAATACATACCCTGGATAAAAAATCAGGTAACGAGTTATCAACTCCCTTTTTATACTGAATCTTGAAATCAAAAGGAGCTAATTGCGCTTACCACCTAGCGAATATTAATTTTGAAGCATCGTGCTTGAAATCTTTGTCAAACATAAATTTGACCGATTGAGTGTCAGCTTTTATAAAAAATTTCTAGATGTATAAATCGTCCTGAAATTTGAGAACACATTTAACGATAGTTAACATTTCATGTGCTACCGATGCATATTTCTTCTAAACTTCATTTCATTTACCAAAATGAAATCTAATCAAATATTCTCTCTTGTCATGAGGACTAATCTGTTTAATAATTCCTCCATAACCAATATTGGATGCATCCGTCTCTATAATCTTTTGCCAAGAAGGGTTGGCTAGAGCTAATTATGGCAGTGATTGTACTCGCCACTTAATTTTCTTTACCAGATTGGTAAGAGTCTCATTCCAGGGAGACTTATTATCCTTCTTCAACCTATCATATAACGGGGCTAAGTCTCTAGAGAGATTTTTATAGAACGGGGAGATATAATTTAAACTTTCCAAAAATCTCTATAACTGAGTCTTTTCTGTAATAACATCAGGAAACTTGTCAGCAAAATCAATAGCTCTTTGAATGGGAGTAATCTTCCCTTGACAAATTTGATGTCCTAAAAATCAAACATCTATTTGGAATAAACTCATTTTGGGTTTTGAAATAACCAATTCATTTTGTATTACAATTTTTTTGAAAATGTCAAGATGCTTGATATGTATTTCAAAAGTTTTTGAAAATACTAGAATGTCATCAATATAGACAATGATAAAATTCATATAAGGATTAAAAATGTCATTCACTATTTCCTGAAATTCAGAAGGGGTGTTTTTCAAGCCAAAAGACATGACATTCCATTCGTATTTCCAAATAGGACTTCAAAAGCAGTTCTATAAGAATGCTCTTTAAAAATTTGAATATGCCAATATCCTGATTTTAAATCAAACTTGTAAAATATATTGGCATTGTATAATCGCGATAAATGATCCCTTTTATTAGGAATATGATACCTGATTCACTTTAAGTGTTTATTCAAAGGTTTGTAGTTAATAACCAATCTTGGAATACCCCGTTCCCTTTCAGCCGCGTTATTAACATAGAAGGTTGTGCAAGACCAAGGAGACTTGGATGACTTTATCAAACCCTTTTGTAAGAGATTATCAATCTGGGTTTTGCAGAACTCTACTAACTCAGCATTCATCTGACAAGGCTGAGATTTAGTAGGGATATCATCCTCTAAAAATCCTTCTTCATAAGGAAAAGTCACAATATGCTTCTTGCGATTCCAAAAAACGCTTGGATAATCTACACAAATATTCACCGCAATATTCTCATAAATCAATTTGATTTTTTCCTTTACCTTGGCAGATTTTAGAGAGTCCAAAATATTCATACTGAACAACTCCATTGTAATGAGTCCATATGACTCTGCTTTATATTAATCAAGGCATTAATATCATTGGTTACCAGATCTGTAACAAAATCATAAGTTTTCTCGTTATCTTTGTACTTTGCTGAGAAGCCTTTTGCATCGATTTCTGTGAAAGGATAAATTGCATTTATAAAAAGAGTTCCAAGTATAATTGGAGGGTTTAACTAATTTTTAACCAAAAATAGGAAGTGAGGAATGCAGACTTTATCCTGACAAATCTTCACATACGGTAACTTATACTCTATATCTAGAGCATGACTAGAAGCAGATTTCACCAAATGAGTAGTTTTTTTGGAAATATTTAGTTGGTACTAAATCTTCCTGAATACAGCTAACATCTGCACCGCTATCAATCATTGCAATGTTAGTAATCGAAAAACTATTATCAATTAAATTAGTACATTTAATATACCATTTATGAGCTGTAACAATCTGCATCATTTCTTAAAACATATCTTGTTTAGGATTAGGAACAAATTGAATTTTTTCACCTTCAACAGGTTCACCTTCAACTTGCTTCCCTTTGTTTTTTAAAAACCTTTCTTCAGTATTATTAATCTCAATCTGAGTAATGCGTGATCACAAATAAGTTGTTTTGCTTAAGAGATTTAATCTCTTTTTCCAAATTTTCAACTTCTAATTTTAAATCGTCAAAAGAAGAATCCTTTTCAAGAAAATTATTTTTCTATAAAATACGATCATCTACTTCTTATAAGGAATAGGGTGTTTCATATTCAAAATTATTTGAATCATTCTTTTTCTTTTCAAGAAATTTTGAAGAACTGGCTTCATTTGAAGTAGCTAAATTAATAATTTTTCCAAGGAGCTTTCTATTAGTAACTTCCTTTAAAAGTTCAATCACATTATCAGATGTGATAGTATTCATATTAAAATCTTGAAATTGTGATTGAAGTTTATAGATTTGGTCATCTTCGCAATTGCAATCATGACCCTGACATGTATCACAAGTATTAGTGTGATTATTATCATAATTCGAGAAATCAAATAATTCTATGCTAGAATCCAAACCTGATTCATAATGATCTTTAGATCCTGAAGTGTATAACAAACTGTATATCTTTTCATATGTGTCGTTGTCAGGCTCTAAAGTTTTCAACTTGTTTATCTTGCAATTTGGAGAAATATGCCCAAGTTTATCACACTTATAGCATTTTACCATTGAAATATCTCTTCCTGATCAATCTTTAGTAAATCTTTTAGATTTACGATAGCTCTTTCTAGCTTATCGATCTTCTTTTCATCTATGCCTTAGCTTATATCTTTTATTTCTATGAGAATCTCTATCTTTTGAAGACCTGTAATATTTGTCTTCCTTAGCAGTGGGATTGGGTAACCGAATTGTTCACAAAAATCTCCCAAGTGAGATCGTTCTTTTAGCTTATCTATCTTAAGCTGTCGAGCCATTTTTAGTTCATTGCACAAATTCAATCCTTCTTGTGTGCAAATTCCTATAATTTTCCATAACTCAAATATCCACAAGGAATTTCAATCTGAATTCCTCTTAGAGTTTTTCGAACACTTTCAGCGGAAAGAGAGGGAAGTCCATCTATGAATTTGGCTTTCCAATATTCAAGCTTATTTTCGGGTAATTTATAACCCTACTAAGATAGGTATCTTTTTACCATCTAAAGTGTGCCAAGGTCCTACATCGAAGACCATTGAGAAGAGTTCTTACTTTCTCATGTTGATTGGTAAATCGACCATTAAAATATTCTAATATAGTAAGAACCAGGGTATAAACAACATCTTCTCTATTTTTTACCAAAGCCATACCAAAGTTATCAATTCCTTCATCGGTAGCTATAGCATTAAAGACCAAAGCTTTTTCTTCAACGCTGAGATAATTATCCTACCATCCTCGAAGTTGTCCATTAAAACCTGCAATAATCATTTTATAGATTGTTCTATCCGTATTTTTAACACTTTTACAGATAGTTCCATACATCAGCTTATGATGTACCAAAATAGTCAATTGCCTATCTGTTAATCCATCGATATTTCATTCATAAATTTTGGAACCGCTATAAGACTTATTGGTCTGATTCCAGTCACGTTCCTCAATTAAAACATGTTGTGGAGTCGGACAAGGATAATAATACGTGTTCATACTAGGCTTGGTAGCATATCTGCTATTTTTCTTGGGATAACCCCAGACTTTATTAAACTTTAAAGAGACTTGATTTTTAAAATCAACAGTATTTTCCATTTTATCAGCATAATCTTGCGATAAGTCCATAGATCCAAAATTTAAACCGAAAAGCTTCTTATCAACAAGCTCTTTAATATCTAAATCGAAAAATTTCTTATCAAGAAGATCTTCCAAATTTTTCAAAGAACTAAGTTTAAAATCAAAAATTTCTAAAGGTCTTTGAACATTAGTAGAAACTAACGTAGGTTTTCTTTCAAAAGTAGAAGCAATATCTATAGAAATAGCAAAATTAGTTTTAGCTATATCAGCCTTAATATCTTTTATTAAAAAACTTAAATCATCAAGTTTTTTGTCAAGAGAGATGATATGTTCACCCAACACTTTAACATAAAGACTCAAATAATTGTTTTGAGTAATAAGTTTATTAATTTCATTAATACTGATTGAAGCAATAACAATAACAATAACATTAGGAACAATAAGAATAACAAGAATACAACAACAACAACAACAATAATAATAATAATAAGGAATCCATATTCGGGTCCGACGTTAGGGTAATCCAACAGATCAAACTCATCCTTTATTAACATGCCATAAATTATTCAAATTTGGCCTTAATTTCAGCCATTTAAACCATCTTTTATAGTTACAATTCCATCAATTATAATAACCTAGTGTGATATAGTTCAACACAATAATTTAGCCTGTTATTAGGCTAAGTATCAACAAAAGAAATAAAGAAATAAAGAAAATAATAGTACCTGAAGAAGAACTCCAAAATTATGCAAACCGAATTGGAAATTTTTATTCAAACTTGAAATATATTACAAGAGAGTATTTTTAGAAAGAGAGAGGGTTCTAAAACCTTCCTCTAAACTAACACTTACGCCTCCTTATATAGAGGTCTAGAAGGGCTAAATTGTAAAAATACAATGGCCCACACTTTTTACATTGGCCAATAATAAAAAGATAAGACCGACATAGCCATGTGGTCTTCACACCTCCTAAATATAGCCGACATTACTTTCGGTGGCCACTAGCTATCTTTATTAAAGATAAAATTCCTTTATTAAAGTTGTTTGTCCTTTACCCCATTTGTCATCATGGTGGGGTCTTTTCCTTTAGACTTTTGCCTTTCCCTTGCATGTGGTTTTGTCGGAGGATTCCTCCACTTGTTCTTGAAATTTTAGGAAGAGAGCATCAATATAATCTCTTCTGTGATATCACTTTGTCCTTCTCCTGCAATGCACACTTCATTATCATTATTAGTGTGGCTTGTTGATGCCATTGAGATATCATCTTCAATTTCCACGTCAAGATTCCTCATCAGATCTTTTTTGACCTCTTCCATGTATAATGCAGTTGTTTCTACCTTGGAAATAATTCCCTTTTTCATCTGGAGTTTTCTGACAATTTGTTTAAAGGGACTATTAATTTCTTCTTGAGGCGTAGATATTCTTTGGTTATGATAATTATCAATAGTTACATTTATTAAATCTATAATTTATTGACCATGTATTTTTCCTTCAGGATCTTTATTAATTAGCTTACTCCAAAACTTTGTATAAAAAATTATCATCAAACAAGGAAATCCTTCCGAAGTAGTAGTAACTTCGACATTCCATTGCATAATCCATGGAATTGAAAATTCTATAAAAAAAAGTACATAATTGATATTCCTTCAAAAAATATATTATCTTGTTCCAAGCTAATCAGCTTTGGGAAAATATCTAACCATTCTAAATATAATTGTTTATATTTGTCTGGTAATATTTTATTGGACGGACCGTATGACATCCACCATCTACAAAACCAATTTGAAATTTCCTGCATAAAAACATTAGAACAAATTTTTATAAACCATGAATGCTTTTTATTAGCATTCTCATATAATAGAGCTTTATTAAAGCTATCAATATAATCCCAGTAATTATATTTTACTGCAATTCTCTGTTTCGGGTGGATATAATCCCTTTCTTTTAATGGACTCATTCCCCATTCTTTCGGAGAAAATATTTTCTTTATGATAAACTTTGAAAAGTTATAAACTTTCTTGGTATTGGCAGGGTAGAAATGTTGAAATTCTGCTGACCCTGTCGCTGAGAGTATCATCTCATAATGTATCCTGTATTTGTATGCAGTCGTAGTATAACAAACTGTATCCAAATACCTATTCATTAGCTGCCATGGATCATTTTTCCATTTTAAATCATTGTTTTCTAAAAGAAGTATGACTTTTTTTTTGTCATTCATATCATAAACTTCTGTATTTTCTTCATCCACCAATATGCTGGAATAAGTAGGAGGATTATTATCCTTACTTTGCTTGGATTTCATGAAATCCATAAACTCTTTGTACATGGGATGGTTTATATTCAAACCTTCTATATCTCTTGATGAACTAGAAGCATCAATTAATTTTTTATTTCCTAATTGAGCGAGGATATGACCTCCTCTTCCTCTAGTTCCTCGTCCACCTCTACCCCTAGTAGTGGGCCACGAAGGTCTCATGCCTGTAAACGAAGACATTTTATGATTAGTCTAAATATTCTCTAGTAAGAAAATCTGGAAGACTATTATCTTTTCCTTTTTATAAACTATCTCAAAATCAAATGGTGCTAATAATGCTTGCCATCTAGCAAACATTTGTTTAGAAACATCATGTTTACAATCTTTATTAAACATAAACTTAGCAGCCTGACAATCAGTTTTAATTATAAATTTTTATTATAAAGATCGCCTTGAAATTTTAAAACACTCTTTACAATAGCTAAGATTTCTTTAGCTACAGTGGCATAATTCTTCTGAGATGGATTCCATTTCCCTGAATAAAATTGAACAATATAATGACGTATATTATCAGGACAATACTGAGTAAGAACACCTCCGAATCCTATATCTGAGGCGTTTGTTTCAGCAGTCTTCTCCCAATTTGGGTTTACCAAAGTAAGACATGAAAGGCTTTTAACCTTAGTTTTTATCCTCTTAAAAACTTTAGTATGATCAGCTGACCAAGCTTTTGGATTTTTCTTAAGTCTATCATATAAGATAGCAGTATCCAAAGCTAAGTCCTTTATAAAAGGTGCTACATAGTTGGGACTACCAAGAAATCTCTGTAATTGAGTTTTATTAGTAATTTCATCAAGAAATTTAGAAACAAATTCAATACTCCTATTAATAGGACTAATATTCCCTTTCTCAATATTATGACCTAAAAACCTTACTTTAGTTTGAAAAAAGGCCATTTTTGGAGCAGATATAACTAAACCATTTTGAATTATAATTTTCTTGAATAAATCAAGATGTTTAAAATGGGTTTCTATACTTTTTGAAAACACAAGAATATCATCTATATAAACTATGATAAAATTACTATAAGGTATAAAAATATCATTCATAATTTTTTGAAATTCAGATGGAGCGTTTTTAAGGCCAAAAGGCATGACGTTCCATTCAAATTGACCCATAGGGGCGTTAAACGCAATTTTAAACCTATCAGACTCACTTATCTGAATTTGCCAATAGCCTGATTTCAAATCAAATTTAGAGAATATAATTGCATCATAAACTCTATCTAATAAATCCTTTTTATTAGGGATGGGGTATCTAATCCATCTTAATGCTTTATTTATGGGTTTATAATTTATAACCAACCTGGGTGTACCTCTTTCTTGTTCAGCGTGTTTATTAACATAAAAAGTTGTACAAGACCAAGGAGATTTCGAATGCCTTATAAGGCCTTTCTGCAGTAAAGATTCAATTTCTTTTTTACATAATTCCAAATATTCAGAATTCATCTGGCACTGTCTAGCCTTAGTTGGAATATTATCCTCATTAAAATAATCTTCATATGGAAGACTAACAACATGTTTTTTCCTGTTCCAAAAAGTATTAGGATGATCCCCACAAATATCAATAGAAAATTGATTTTTTAAAATAACAATTGTATCCTGTAATTTAGGATTCTGCAAAATAGTATCAATTTCAATACTATCAATTTCTCCTTTAATAAAATTCATTTGATTATATTTTAAAATCATTTTTGAGGCTAACTCATTTAACGTCCTTGTAAAATGTTTAGTAATAAATTCTAATTTAAAAGGTTTATTATTCCAAGTACCTATTATTTTTTTCATTATCCCAATAAGTAAGGGGGAAAATATCATTTATAAAAGGTACTCCCAAGATAATTTGGTTAGTAATATTTTTAACTAAAACAAAGCTTTGAGGAACACATTGCTTTCCTATACAAATAAAAGCCTTAGGTAATTTAAATTCAATATTCATCTTGCTGCCATTTGCAGATCTTAAACTATGAGTAGTTTTATGAAAATATCTTGAAGGAATAAGTCCTTCTTGAATACAATTTAAATCTGCCGCACTATCTATTAAAGCAATAAATTCTTTTTTATAGTTATAATCAATTAAAAGAGTAATTTTTGTATAAAAATTTTGAGAAGTAAAAGCCTTTAGATTTTGTAAAAAATCAGTCTTGTTATTACCTAGATTCAAATTGGTAAGAAAGTCTAAATTATTAGTTTCTCCTTAATTTGAAGAAGATGCTGAGTTATTACTTAAATCTCTAGGAATATCTATGCTATCAAGACGAGCTTCTATTATGACATTCTTCTCTTTAAGATGTCTAATATCATCTTTGAGATTATTAATCTCTTCTTTTAAATCATTTATAGTAGTATACTTATAAGTTTTCTTCTTTCCATCAGAAGATTTTTAACTTCTGCCATGGTATATGCACCTTCTTTAGTAGGTACCTCTTTTTGAATATGATCCTTAGAGGTAGATGCTATATTACTAATTTTATCAATAATTTGAGCTCTTATTTCAGGATCCTTGATTATCTGCAAAAGCTCTATGACTTTGTCATTATCAATGACATTAATACTTAATTCCTTAAACTGAGAGTAGATCTTATAAAGATCATCTTCCTCTCCATCCTTTTCGCATTCCAACCCTTGTTGACAGGGTAGACATTCTTCCTCTGAAGACATATAATCTTCTTGGTGAAGTGCCTTTAAATCTTCACTTGTTGAAGAAGATTCTTCATAGCTACTGTATTCTGAATCTGAGATTCCTGAATTAGAATTAAGCATGATCTTATATAAAGAATTTTTAATATTATCATCAATATCAAGGTTTCTAATTTTTTCCCTAACTCTGCAATCTTTTGCATAGTGGCCAAATCTTCCCCATTTGTGGCAAGTGTCTGACTTATCATATCGACATTTATAAAATCTATGATCACTTTTTCTATCATTCTTCCTTTTTTCTTTTCTTTCTATTCTTTTTCTCTTACGTTCTTTATAATCTTTCTTGGAAGATCTATTTTTGGAAGAATGCTTCTATTTCTGCTTCTCTTTCTTATGCTTAGGAGCAAGGTTGGGAGTATCAATAGCAAATTGCTCACATAATTCTCCCAACCGTTGTCTTTCATTAAGACAATGTCTTTTGATTTGTTGGTTCAACTTAATTTCATTACATAAAGCTAAACCTTCCTGCACACATGCATTTATCAATTTTTCGTAAGTATAATTCTCATAATTAATACTAGGACTATCACCTCTTAGAATCTTCCTTACTCTTTCAGCAAAGAGGGATGGTAATTCGTCAATAAATTTGGATTTCCAATGAGTGCTATTACATTCTGGCAATTCCATAACCCTGCAAAGGAAAACATCTTTATATAATCTAAAAGATGTATGGGTTTTACACCTTAAATTATGTAGTAAGATTCTGATGGTTTCACTATTATCAGACCATCTCACTGCAAAGTGTTCTATAATGTTCAAAATCAGTGTATAAACTGAATTCTGAACCTCTCCTTCACCTTCTTGTTTGACAGCCTGAAGGATCTCATCTTTTTGCTCCTGGTTCAGATAATTATCCCACCAGCCTTTTAACTGGCCTGTAAACCCTGCCGTTATCATTTTCGCAATAATATTATCACTATTTTTATTAGTCTTACAGATAGTATTGTACATCAACATCTTGTGCATAATTGTATAACTTTGTCTATCTGTATAACCATCTATGTTCCATTCATAGATTTCTTTACCATTGTAACTATTTGTTACAAAATATTCTTGTTCTTCTATCAGAATATCTTGAGGAGTTGGCCTAAGATAATAGAACATCCTTTGAACTGGCTTCCTTGAAAAATTTTCTGATAATTTATTAATTTGATCAGAAAACTCCTTATTACCTGCACCACTACTTTCTCCTTCTGAAAGATTATTAATCTTTAGAGGTTTAAGGTTATTACCTTTGAAAGCCTTTTCTAAGAAATTTTCTAAATCTGAAAAGTCGTTTAACTTAAAATCATCAATATTAGGGGGTGGTTGAATACTAGGTTGAACAACCTTTTCCTTTCCTTTTTTATCATTTCTCATTTGAGATAAAAGTTTATCAACTTTTTCCTGTAAAGATACTGTATGATCACCTAGCATGCTCATATAAATATTTGTATAATTATGTTGTTTTATCATTAAATTAATATGCTGGGTGGTGACTAAAGCAGTATCATTTTCAAATAATTTTGCAAAAACATTAAAATAAACAATCTTGTCATCCTTATTAATTTGAAAGGATTGTAATGGCGGAAATACTGATTTAGTAATTTTTTCATTACTTAAGGTAAAATCCTTTTCTATCATTGAAATATATTTATAAACATGTTTACACATAAACCATGGAACAAAAGAAATTAAAATATTTGTCCCTGATTCAATAAGATCTTTATAAAATTCTTCTTGAAATTGAATTTTTTCCTCTTTATTAAACCTTTTTAAAAACCACTTTCTAAAAGGTTTCCATTTGGATTTTTGAAACTCCTTCGCAATCTTCGCTCTTACCTGGGACAGTCATCATAAAACAAATCTCTGTATTTAACCCATCTGGAAAATTCATTTCAGATTCAGTTATGCTAAATCTGAACTAAGTCTAGCAATGTTATCTTTATCAATTTTTATATTATCACATCTATACTTTTCTTTAATTTGAGAAGTAGATTCCCTAGATGGTACCTGCACAATATAATCCAGAGGACATAGATATGAAGAATTAGATTTAGTAATTCGAGAAGACATACTACAATTTTCAATTTTATTATTTGTCATAACATTTGAAAACTTTATTTTAACAGTTCCAACAACAACAACAACACTAATAATAGTAATAATAATAATAATAATAATGATGATAATAATAATGATAATGATAACAACAACAACAACAACAACAACAATAATAATAATAATAATAATAATAATAATAATAATAATAATAATAATAATAATGATAATGATGATAATGATAATGATGATAATGATGATAATGATGATAATGATAATGATGATAATGATAATGATGATAATAATGATAATAATGATCATAATGATAATAATGATCATAATAATAATAATAATGATGATGATGATGATGATGATGATGATGATGATGATGATGATGATGATGATGATGATGAGGATGAGGATGACGACGACGACGACGACGATGATGACAATGATAATGATGATCATGATGATAATAATGATCATAATGATCATAGGAATAGGAATAGTAATAGTAATAGTAATAGTAATAGTATTAGTATTAGTATTACTATTAATATTACAATTATTATTAGTATTACTATTACGATTAGTATTAGTATTAGTATTATAGTATAATAATAATAATAATAATAATAATAATAATAATAATAATAATAGTAATAATAATAGTAATAATAATAGTAATAATAATAATAGTAATAGTAATAATAACAACAACAACAATAACAACAACAACAACAACAACAACAATAACAACAACAACAACAACAATAATAATAATAATAATAACAATAATAACAATAATAATAATAATAACAATAATAACAATAATAATAATAATAACAATAATAACAATAATAACAATAATAATAATAATAATAATAATAATAATAATAACAATAACAATAACAATAACAATAACAATAACAATAACAATAACAATAACAATAACAATAACAATAACAATAACAATAACAATAACAATAACAATAACAATAACAATAACAATAACAATAACAATAACAATAACAATAACAATAACAATAATAATAATAACAATAATAATAATAATAATAATAATAATAATAATAATAATAATAATAATAATAATAATAATAATAATAATAATAATAATAATAATAATAATAATAATAATAATAATAATAATAATATTGACTAAAACAAAGCTTTGAGGAACACATTGCTTTCCTTTACAAATAAAAGCATTGGGTAATTTAAATTCAATATTCATTTTACTACCATTTGTAGATCGTAAACTATGAGTAGTTTTATGAAAATATCTTAAAGGAATAAGTCCTTGAATACAATTTAAATCAGCGGCGCTATCTATTAAAGCAATAAATTCTTTCTTATAAATATAATCAATTAAAAGAGTAATTTTTGTATAAAATTTTTGTGAAGTAAAAGCCTTTAGATTTTGTAAAAAATCAGCCTTGTTATTACCTAAATTCAAATTGGTAAGAAAGTCTAAATTATTCGTTTCTCCTTCATCTGAAGAAGATGTTGAGTTATTACTCAACTCTCTAGGAATTTTTATGTTATCAAGACGAGCTTCTATAATGACATTCTTTTCTTTAAGCTGTCTAATATCATTCTTGAGATTATTAATCTCTTCCTTTAAGTCATTTATAGTAGTAGGAGAACTTATAAGTTTTCTTTGTTACATCAGAAGATTTTTAACTTCTGCCATGGTATATGCACCTTCTTAAGTAGGCACCTCTTTTTGGATATGATCCTTAGAGGTAGATGTTGTATTACTAATTTTATCAATAATTTGAGCTCTTATCTCAGGATCCTTAATAGTCTGTAAGAGCTCTATAACTTTGTCATTATCAATGACATTAATACTTAATTTTTTAAACTGAGAATAGATCTTATAAAGATCATCTTCCTCTCCATCTTGTTCACATTCCAAACCTTGTTGACAAGGTAAACATTCATCTTCGGAGGACATAAAATCTTCTTGGTGAAGTGCCTTTAAATCTTCACTTGTTGAAGAAGAAGATTCTTCATTGCCACTATTTTCGGAATCTGACTTTCCTGAATCCGAATTGAGCATAATCTTATATAAAGAATCTTTAATATTATCATCAATATCAAGGTTTCTAATTTTTTTCCCCGACTCTGCAATCTTTTGCATAATGACCATATCTTCCACATTTGTGGCAAGTATCAGACTTATCATATCGACGTTTAGATTTATAAAATCTATTATTACTTTTCTATCATTTTTTCTTCTTTCTTTTCTTTCTATCATTTTTCTCTTCCATTCTTTATAATCTTTCTTGGAAGATATATTTTTGGAAGAATGCTTCTCTTTCTGCTTCTCTTTCTTATGCTTAGGAGCAGGGTTGGGAATATCTAGAGCAAATTGCTCACAGAATTCTCCCAACCGTTGTCTTTTATTAAGATGATGTCTTTTAATCTATTGATTTAGCTTAATTTCATTACATAAAGCTAAACCTTCCTGCACACAAGCACTTATCAATTTTCCATATGTATAATTCTCATAATTAATACTAGAGCTATCACCTCTTAGAACCTTCCTTACTCTTTCAGCAAAAAGGAATGGTAATCCATCAATGAATTTTGATTTCCAATGAGTGCTATTAAACTCTGGCAATTCCATAACCCTGCAAAGAAAAACATCTTTATATAATCTAAAAGATGTAAGGGTTTTACACCTTAAGTTCTGTAGAAAAGTTCTGATGGTTTCACTATTATCTGACCATCTCTCTGAAAAGTGTTCTATAATGTTCAAAATCAGTGTATAAACTGAATTTTGAACCTCTTCTTCACCTTCTTGTTTGACAGCCTGAAGGATCTTATCATTTTGCTCCTGGTTCAGATAATTATCCCACCAGTCTTTTAACTGACCTGTAAACCCTGCAGTTATCATTTCTGCAATAGTCTTATCACTATTTTTATTAGTCTTACAAATAGTACTATACATCAACATTCTATGCATAGTTGTATAAATTTGTCTATCTGTATAACCATCTATGTTCCATTCATAGATTTCTTTTCCATTGTAACTATTAGTCACAACATATTTTTGTTCTTCAATCAAAATATCTTGAGGAGTTGGCCTAGGATAATAGAACATCCTTTGAACCGACTTTCTTGCAAATTTTTCTGATATCTTATTAATTTGATCAGAAAAGTCCTTATTACCTGTCCCACTACTTTCTCCTTCTGAAAGATTATTAATCTTGAGTGGTTTAAGGTTATTACCTTTAAAAGCCTTTTCTAAGAAATTTTCTAAATCAGAAAAGTCTTTTAACTTAAATCATCAATATTTAGGGGAGGTTGAATACTAGGTTGAGCAACCTTTTCCTTCCCTTTTTTTTTATCATTACTCATTTGAGATAGAAGTTTATCAACTTTTTCATGTAAAGATACTATATGATCACCTAACATGCTCATATAAATATTTGTATAATTATGCTACTTTATCATTAAATTGATATGTTGAGTAGTAACTAAAGCAGTATCATTTTCAAATAATTTTGAAAAAGCATTAAAATGAACAATCTTATCATCTTTATTAATTTGAAAGGATTGTAATGGCGGAAATACTGATTTTGTAATCTCTCCATTACTTAAGGTAAAATCCTTTTCTAGCATTGAGATGTAGTTATAAACATGTTTATACATAAACCATGGAACAAAAGCAATTAAAGTATTTGTCCTTGATTCAATAAGGTCTTTATAAAATTCTTCTTGAAATTGAATCTGTTCTTCTTTATTAAAGTTTTTAAAAAACCATTTTCTAAAAGTTTTTCATCTGGATTTTTGAAATTCCTTCGCAATATTTGCTCTTGCCTGGGAACCAGGACTAAAATCAATAGGTTCGTCAGCCATCATAAAACAAATTTATGTTGTATTTAACCCATCTGGAAAATTCATTTCAGATTCAGTTATGTCTAAATCTGAGCTAAATCTAGCAATGTTATCTTTATCAATTTTTATATTATCACATCTATAATTTTCTCTTATTTGAGAAGTAGATGCTCTAGAAGGTACCTGCACAATATAATCCAGAGGAGAAATATATGAAGAGTTAGATCTAGTAATTCTAGAAGACATGCTACCACTTTCAATTCTGTTATTATAATCAGCAAATTTAATTTTAACAGTTCCATCATTTAACTGTTCAATTTCTGAAATTTCGTCATTAATATTATTCTTAGGAGGAGTAGCTCCCTCAATAACCCATTATTGTGGAAAATCAATTTCTTCCCACTTAATCGGTCTTCGAGTAAGTACTCTAGATTTACCAAAATTTGTTTCTATTAAAATAGTCTCATTTTTAAAATCAATAACTTTACACATAGGATTTAATGTACGCAACGGTTTATAATAAATTCTATAACAAATACAAACAACTTCAGTTCCAGGCATATAATCATAACCATGAAGTTTAACATTTAACATAAGAGAAATTAATGAATTCTCATCTTGTAAAGATATCTGCAAATTAGGATAAGCATTAAAATAAACTAGTCCATAAGCTAGACTAGTTTGAATAGTCCCTATTAGAGACTTCTTCCAATTATGATTTTTACCATCACGTAAA
>CM073600.1:18837316-18959816 GCA_037074985.1 Solanum bulbocastanum
ATTTTTTCATTTAGATATAAAGGAGCTTGTTGATAAGAAGTTTTCCTGTTTAAATTTTGGGCCTATTGACTTATCACAAGATTTTGCTGATAGAATGGAAAACACTGTCGATTTTAAAAATCAAGTTACTTTAGAGTTTAATAAACTTAGGGGTTATCCCAAGAAAAACAGCAGATATGCTACCAAGCCGAGTATGAATACATACTATTATCCTTGTCCGACTCCACAAGATGTTTTGATTGAGGAACGTGATTGGAATCAGACTAATACGTCCTACAGTGGTTTCGAAATTTATAAATGGAATCTTGATGGATTAACAAATAGGCAACTAACTATTTTGGTGCATCGTATGCTAATGTATGCAACTATCTATAAAAGAGTTAAAAAAACAGACAGAACTATCTATAAAATGATTGTTTCAGGTTTTACAGGACAACTTCGAGGATGGTGGGAGAATTATCTCAGCAATGAAGAAAAGGCTTTAGTTGTTAATACTATAGCTACATATGAAGGAGTTGATAACTTGGGTATGACTTTGGTAAAAAACAGAGAAGACACTATCTATACCTTAGTTCTTACTATTTTAGAACATTTTAATAGTAGATTTACCAATCAACATGAGACAGTAAGAACTCTTCTCAATGGTCTTAGATGTAGGACCTTGGCATATTTTAGATGGTATAAAGATACCTATCTTAGTAGGGTTATGGAATTGCCCAAAAATAAGCTTGAATATTGGAAAACCAAGTTCATAAACGAACTTCCCCCTCTTTTTGCTGAAAGAGTTAGGAAAACTCTAAGAGGAAATCAGGTTGAAATACCTTACGGTTCTTTAAGTTATGGAAAGATTATAGGAATCTGTACACAAGAAGGATTGAATTTGTGTAATGAACTTAAAATGTCTAGACAGCTTAAGATGGATAATCTTAACGAACGATCTCAATTGGGAGACTTCTGTGAACAATTTGGTTTACCCAATCCCACTGCTAAAGAAGATAAATATTACAGGTCTTCAAAAGAAGCAGATTCGCATAAAAAGAAAAGATCTAAGCGAAGGCATAGATCTAAAGAAGATCGAGAAACTAGAAAAAGCTATCGTAAATCTAATAGATTTACTAAAGATATATCTGGAAGAGATCTTTCAAAGGTAAAGTGCTATAAGTGTGGTAAACTTGGGCATATTGCTCTAAATTGTAAGTTAAACAAGTTGAAAACTTTAGAACTTGACAACGATACATATGAAAAGATATATGGTTTTGTTATACGCTTCAGGATCTGAAGATGATTATGAATCAGGTTCGGATTCTAACGTAGAGTTATTTGATTTCTCTGATTATGATAATATTGTACTAATGCTTGTGACACTTGTTAGGGTCATGATTGCAACTGTGAAGATGATGAAATTTATAAACTTCAATCGCAATTTCAAGATTTTAATCTGAATACTGTCACATCTGCTAATGTGATTGAACTTTTAAAGGAAGTTACTGATAGTAGGCTCCGTGAAAAATTATTCATTTAGTTGTTTCAAATGAGGCCAGTTCTTCAAAATTTCTTGAAGAGAAAAAGAATGATTTAAATGATTTTGAATATGAACCACCTTATTCTTTAAAAGAAGTTGATGATTATATTTTAAAGAAAAATAATTTTCTTGAAAAGGATTCTTGTTTTGACGATTTGAAAATCGAGGTTGAAAATTTGAAAAGGGAGATTAAATCTCTTAAACAAAAAAAAATTGATTTTTGATCATCGTATTACTCAGACTAAGATAAATAATACTGAAGAAGATCGGTTTTCTAGAAATAAAGGAAAGCAATTTGAAGATGAAACTCTCCAACTTGATAATTTTGATTTTAAACAAGATATGTTTTTAGGAATGACGCAGATTGTTATAGCGCATAAATGGTATATTAAATGTACTATTTTGATTGATAATAGTTTTTGATTACTAACATTGCAATGATTGATAGCGGTGCTGATGTTAGTTGTATTCAGGAAGGTTTATTACCAACTAAATACTTTCAAAAAACTACTCATTTGGTGAAATCTGCCTCTGAACATGCTTTGGATATAGAGTATAAGTTACCCAATGTGAAGATTTGTCAGAATAAATTCTGCATTCCTCACTTCTTTTTGGTTAAGAATCAGTTGAACCCTCCAATTATACTTGGAACTCCTTTCATAAATGCAATTTATCCTTTCACAGGAATCGGTGTGAAAGGATTCTCAGCAAATTATAAGGATAATGAGATAACTTATTCTTTTGTTACAGATCCGATAACTAGAGATATTAATGCATTGATTAAAATGAAGTAGAGTCACATGGAATCATTACAATTGGAGTTATTCAGTATGAATATTTTAGATACGATGAAATATGCTAAGGTAAAGGAAAAAATCAAATTGATTTCTAAGCAGATTGCTATGGATATTTGTGCAGATCATCCTAGCGCTTTTTGGAATCGCAAGAAGCATATTGTGACTCTTCCTTATGAAGAAGGATTTTTAGAGGATGATATTCCTACTAAATCTCGGCCTTGTCAGATGAATTTTGAGTTAGTAGAGTTTTGGAAAACTGAGATGGATAATCTCTTACAAAAGGGTTTGATAAAACCATCCAAGTCTCCTTGGTCTGGCACAACTTTTTATGTTAATAACGCAACTGAAAGGGAACGAGGTGTTCCAAGACTAGTCATTAACTGTAAACCTTTGAATAAACACTCAAAGTGGATCAGGTATCCTATCCCTAATAAAATGAATTTATTATCAAGATTATATGATGCCAACATATTTTCAAAGTTTGATTTAAAATCATGATATTGGCAAATTCAGATTTTTAAAGAGCATTCTTATAGAACAACTTTTAATGTCCCACTTGGACAATATGAATGGAATGTCATGCCTTTTGGTTTGAAAAACGCCTCTTCTGAATTTCAGAAAATAATGAATGACATTTTTAATCCTTCTATGAATTTTATTATTGTCTATATTGATGACATTCTAGTATTTTCAAAAACTTTTGAAATGAATATCAAGCATCCTGATATTTTTAAAAAAGTTGTAATACAAAATGGTCTGGTTATTTCAAAACCCAAAATGAGTTTATTCCAAATAGATGTTCGATTTTTAGGACATCAAATTTGTCAAGGGAAGATTACTCCCATTCAAAGAGCTATTGATTTTGCTGACAAGTTTCCTGATGTTATTACAGACATGACTCAGTTACAGAGATTTTTGGGAAGTTTAAATTTTATCTCCCCGTTCTATAAACATCTCTCTAGAGACTTAGCCCTGTTATACGATAGGTTGAAGAAGGATAATAAGTCTCCCTGAAATGAGACTCTTACCAATATGGTAAAAGAAATCAAGCGGCAAGTACAATCATTGTCATGCTTAGCACTGGCCAACCCTACTTGGCAAAAGATTATTGAGACAGATGTGTCCAATGTTAGATATGGAGAAATTCTCAAACAGATTAATCCTCATGACAAGAGAGAATATTTGATTAGGTTTCATTCAGGAAAATGGAATGAAGCTCAGAAGAAATATGCGACGGTAGCACATGAAATGTTAACCATTGGTAAATACGTTCTCAAATTTCAGGATGATTTATACAACCAGAAGTTTTTGATAAAATCTGACTCTCAATCGATCAAATTTACATTTGACAAAGATTTCAACCACGATGCCTCAAAATTAATATTCGCCAGGTGGCAAGCACAATCAGCCCCCTTCGATTTCGATATTCAATACAAAAAGGGAGTTGATAACTCTTTACCTGATTTCTTATCCAGGGAATATATTTAATAAATTATGTTTTTCCAAACTTTTCTTGATAATGAAACTCTAGTTGAGGTTCTCACGCCTTTACCTAGAAATATGAAAAATCTTATTATTACAAAGATTGTTGATAAAATCTTGAGTGAAGAATTTTATCATATTTAGATAATTATCTGACAGATTTTTTTTTTCTGAATGATAATGAAAAGCTGCTACGTTTGCAGGATGGATCCACCTTGAATTCACATTAAAGGAAGAGGAAGGAAAAGAGCAGCCCCAAGCAAAGACAATTATGGTAATCCATCATATGGATCTAGATCATCTCAAAGATCATCATACAAATCTGAATCAAATTCCCTGGTTATCCAAATGGGAAGAAGGACTTTAATTAATAAAAGAACTTTTTCTCAAGAAGAGTCTTCATCCAGTTCGTAGCAATTGGTTAATTTGGAAGATATTCTAAAAGATAGTCCATTATATGCTCATATGCAGACCTAGTTGGAAGGAAAGAAGCAAAAGGATACTTTTGTTTCAGTTATTAGAGAGGATTCTGATGATATGAAATCCTATGAAAATTTACCAAAAAAAGAAATGATATTTCTATTAGAAACCTCTGATTTACAATGGAAGATGAACCTTGGAAGATATTCCAATGATATCTTGTAAATGGATTATATTTTCCAGGAGAGTCATATAAGACTCGATCTTATTATGAAGAAATTTTGATGAATACAGGAAGAGCAGAGTTTCAACATTTTTCAGGTATGGGTCACAACCCACAGGAGAAGAGTTATAACTTTTCTAAATGTATTATAAAACAGATTATATCTGTTGAAGATTGGGGCATGTCAGCTATGAAAGAGAGACAGATAAGTCTTAATAGTGCCAAGATGAATTTTACTTATTGGGATTATATACGAGCATTTGATGTAGTGTTGTATTATAACAACGACAAACATAAACACACTTGGTTCGTAAAGGTGTGTGCAAAGATTTTTACGGATACGATACCAAATTGATTTATTAATTGGTTGTCATACCACGGTCCGACCATTCAAATTCTTCTAGAACCATTCTTAAATATATATAAAAAATGTACTAAAGTATCTCCAAATCATAATAGATTATATCGTGAAGACCATGTGTGCTGGATTGAAAGGATAGATCAATCTATTTTTTCATAGAATTTTCAATACTGTGGATACATTAATGGACACCGGAAGTAAGGTTCAACAAGGAAAATATTCCTTGCCTTTACAGAACTTATTATAATAACTTTTGGGATAAGCTCTTAAAACAAGACCCCAAGACCAAATAATTAGTTGATCAAGAACTTATAGATTTGATTAAAGAAAAAAAATATTGATTATAAAACAATTCGGCCAAAAAAAATTATCGAGGATAACTCAATAAGACATATTGCTTGAAGAATCTCCTTTCAAGAAGGAGATAAAGAACAAATGATTCAGGATTATCTTGAGGAAGTAAGAAAGAATCTACTTCAAATCATAACTCAGATTGATAAATCTGATACTTCAATGCAATGTGAGACTAGCAATGACATAGAAGACTCATAACATGTCGAATCAGACCATATGCTGTCGGCCACTGAATTACAAGAAGCGGAAGATTTCCTACAACAAATGAAGGCCTTAGATAAAGGAAAGAATATGACAAAGAAAACATAGTCAAGTGAAGCCATGTGAAGACAGGCCCACTCAACAGTAGATTTACTATTAAAGCCCCACTAAACAGTAGATACACTGTTCAGGGACCTAGATGAGGGCCCTTTTTTACTGTACATAAATTCCTTTTGTCTTTTCATTTTGTCTATATAAGTAATAGTTTGTTTTAGGAAAGAGCATCTGAAAAATTTAGCAAGTGCTCTTTCTTTTCTTTGAGTTTTGTAAATCATTTGTAAGGCTCTCTTTTTGATCACTGCTCCGATATTCATATAAATAAACTGGTCAGTTCTTCAGAGTTCTTGGATCTTGAAGGCAGCGTCCTTTATAAGGTATTTATTTTTAGTCTTTTATTTTAGTATGTCTCTCCTAGCCAGGACTATGTTCGGCTAAATATTATCTATGTCGAATAACTAACTTCTCTCCTATATAGACAATGAACGGATCTAAGCTTTCTTTAAATATAAAGGAATTTTAGTATGACTTTTCGACTTGGTTCCGAGACTGCGGTATAGTCTAATCTAGTACTACTCTTATTGGCTTTGTCTTAGTGACTCTGTCTGGCCAGTCGTAGTTTTATCCGGATAAGGAGTTTTGATAAGTAAGGCACCTCATACCCGGTTAGAACTGCCAGACACATGGGTTCAATAACTTGTATGTATTAGATTCTGAGAAACCCGTTGCTTGGGTAAAAGGGTTACCATGCAGTCTAAAAAACTACCGCCAGCTTAAGGATGCTTGACTGCTAGATCTATGACTGGGCAGATTACCGCCAGGTCCTTGAAATATTTTGAAAGCTATCTATCCTCCTCAGACATCATTTGTTTTTCCAAACAATATTGGTATTACTTTCTCAACTTTTCAAAAACTCATTGAGGAAGACATTCCTTCAATCAGTATTAATGAAATTAATAAACTTATTAATCAAATTAATTATTTGAGTCTTTATGTTAAAGTGTTGGGTGAGCATATCAGCTCTTTTTAACTATTTTGTTAAAAGATATAAAAGTTGATATGGCTAAAACTAATTTTGCTATTTCTACCGATATTGCTTCTACTTCTGAAAGAAAATCCATGATAGTTTCTACTCATGTTCAAATACCTTTAGAAATCTCAGATTTTAAACCTAGTTCTTTGAAAAATCTGGAAGATCTTCTTGATAAGAAATTTTTTGATTTAGATATAAAGGAGCTTGTTGATAAGAAGATTTTCGGTTTAAATTTTGGGCCTATGGACTTATCGCAAAATTTTGCTGATAAAATGGAAAATATAGTTGATTTTAAAAATCAAGTCTCTTCAGATTTTAATAAACTCGGGGGTTATCCCAAGAAAAATAACAAATATGCTACCAAGTCGAGTATGAATACATACTATTATCCTAGTTCGACTCCACAAGATGTTTTGATTGAGGAATGTGACTGGAATCAGACTAATACATCTTACAGCTATTCCGAAATTTATGAATGGAATCTCGATGGATTAACAGATAGGCAACTGATTATTTTAGTGCATCGTATGCTGATGTATGCAACTATCTGTAAAAGTGTTAAAAACAAAGACAAAACTATCCGTAAAATAATTATTACAGGTTTTACAGGACAGCTTTGAGGATGGTGGGATAATTATCTCAGTACTGAAGAAAAGGCTTCACTTGACTATGTTTCCTTTGTCGTATTCTTGCCTTTACCTAAGGCCTTCATTTGTTGTAGGAAATCTTCCGCTTCTTGTAATTCAGTGGCCAACAACATATGGTCTGATTCGGCATGTTGTGAGTCTTCTATGTCGTTGCTAGTCTCACATCGCATTGAAGTATCAGATTTATCAATCTGAGTTATGATTTGAAGTAGATTCTTTCTTACTTCCTCAAGATAATCCTGAATCATTTGTTCTTTATCTCCTTCTTGAAAGGAGATTCTTCAGGCAATATGCCTTATTGAGTTATCTTCAATAGTTTTTTTTTGGCTGAATTGTTTTATAATCAACAATTTTTTCTTTAATCGAATCTATAAGTTCTTGACCAACTAATTATTTGGTCTTGGAGTCTTGTTTTAAGAGCTTATCCCAGAAGTTATTATAATAAGTTCTATAAAGGCAAGGAATATTTTCCTTGTTAAACCCTACTTTCGGTGTCCATTAATGTATCCACAGTATTGAAAATTCTATGAAAAAATAGATTTGATCTATCCTTTCAATCCAGCACACATGATCTTCACGATATAATTTATTATGATTTGGAGATACTTTAGTACATTTTTTATATATATTTAAGAATGGTTCGGGAAGAATTTAAATGGTCGGACTGTGGTATGACAACCAATTAATAAATCAATTTGGTATCGTATCCATAAAAATCTTTGCACACCCCTTTATGAATCAAGTGTGTTTATGTTTGTCGTTGTTATAATACAAAACTACATCAAATGCCCGTATATAATCCCAATAAGTAAAATCATCCTAGCACTATTAAGACTTAGCTGCCTCTCTTTCATAGCTGACATGCCCAAATTTTTAAACAAATATAATATGTTTTATAATAAATTTAGAAAAGTTATAACTCTTCTCATGTGGGTTATGACCCATACCTAAAAAGTGCTGAAACTCTGCACTTCCTGTATTCATCAAAATTTCTTCATAATAGGATCGAGTCTTATATGACTCTCCTGGAAAATATAATCCATTTACAAGATATCGTTGGAATATCTTCCAAGGTTCATTCTTCCGTTTTAAATTAGAGTTTTCTAATAGAAATATCATTTCTTTTTTCGGTAACTTTTCATAGGATGTCATATCATCAGAATCCTCTCTAATAACTAAAACAAAAGTATCATTTTGCTTCTTTCCTTCAAAATAGGCCTGCATATGAGCATATAATGGACTATCTTTTGAAATATCTTTCAAATTAACCAATTGCTGCGAACTGGATGAAGACTCTTCTTGAGAAGAAGTTCTTTTATTAATTAAAGTTATTTTTCCCATTTGTATAACCTGAGAATTTGATTCGGATCTGTATGATGATCCTTGAGATGATCTAGATCCATATGATGGATTACCATAATTGCCTCTGCTTGGGGCTGTTCTTCCCCTTCCTTTTCCTTTAATGTGAATCCAAGGTGGATCCATCCTACAAACGTATCAACTTTTCGTTATCATTCAGAAAAATAATATGTCAGATAATCATCTGAATAATATTCTATCTGAATATGAGAAAATTCTTCACTCAATATTTTTTCAACAATCTTTGCAATAATAAGATTTTTCATACCTTTAGGTAAAGTGTGAGAACCCTCAGTATTTCAACTAGAGTTTCATTATCAAGAAAAGTTTGGAAAAACATAATTTATTGAACATATTCCATGGATAAGAAATCAGGTAAAGAGTTATCAACTCCCTTTTTATATTAAATCTCGAAATCGAAAGGGGCTACTTGTGCTTGCCACCTGGTGAATATTAATTTCGAGGCATCGTGCTTGAAATCTTTGTCAAACATAAATTTGACCGATTGAGCAACAGTTTTTATCAAAAACTTCTGGTTGTATAAATTGTCTTGTAATTTGAGAACGCATTTAACGATGGTTAACATTTCATGTGCTACCGTCGCTTATTTCTTTTGAGCTTCATTCCATTTTCCTAAATGAAACTTAATCAAATATTCTCTCTTTTCATGAGGATTAATCTGTTTAAGAATTCCTCCATATCCAAAATTGGACACATCTGTCTCAATAATCTTTTGCCATACAGGGTTGGCCAGTGCAAAGCATGGCAATGATTGTACTCGCCGCTTGATTTCTTGTACCAGATTGGTAAGAGTCTCATTCCAGGGAGACTCTTCTTCAACCTATCATTAAACGGTGCTAAGTCTCTAGAGAGATGTTTATAGAACGGCGAGATTAAATTTAAACTTTCCAAAAATCTCTGTAACTGAGTCCTGTCTGTAATAACATTAGGAAACTTGTCAGCAAAATCAATAGCTCTTTGAATGGGAGTAATCTTCCCATGACAAATTTGATGTCCTAAAAGTCAAACATCTGTTTGGAATAAACTCATTTTGGGTTTTGAAATAACCAGACCATTTTGTATTACAACTTTTCTGAAAATGTCAAGATGCTTGATATGCATTTCAAAAGTTTTTGAAAGTACTATAATGTCATCAATATAGACAATAGTAAAATTCATATAAGGATTAAAAATGTCATTCATTATTTTCTGAAATTCAGAAGGGGTATTTTTCAAATCAAAAGGCACGACATTCCATTTGTATTGTCCAAATGGGACATTAAAAACAGTTCTATAAGAGGGCTTTTTAAAAATCTGAATTTGCCAATATCTTGATTTTAAATCAAACTTTGAAAATATTTTGGCATCATATAATCTTGATAATAAATCCCTTTAATTAGGGATAGGATACCTGGTCCACTTTAAGTGTTTATTCAAAGGTTTGTAGTTAATGACTAATCTTGTAACACCTCGTTCCCTTTCAGCCGCGTTATTAACATAAAAAGTTGTGCAAGACCAAGGAGACTTGGACGGTTTTATCAAACCCTTTTGTAAGATAATATCAATCTAAGTTTTGCAGAACTCTACTAACTCAGCATTCATCTGACAAGGCCGAGATTTAGTAGGGATATCATCCTCTAAAAATCCTTCTTTATAAGGAAGAGTCACAACATGCTTCTTGCGATTCCAGAGAGTGCTAGGATGATCTGCACAAATATCCACAGCAATTTGCTCAGAAATCAATTAGATTTTTTCCTTTACCTTAGCATATTTCATCGAATCTAAAATATTCATACTGAAAAACTCCAATTGTAATGAGTCTGTATGACTGTTTCATTTTAATCAATGCATTAATAACTCTAATTAATGGATATGTAACAAAAGAAAAAGTTGTCTCATTATCCTTGTAATTTGTTGAGAATCCTTTCGTATCAATTCCTATGAAAGGATAAATTGCATTTATGAAAGGAGTTCTAAGTATAATTGGAGGGTTTAACTGATTCTTAACCAAAAAGAAGAAGTGAGGAATGCAGACTTTGTTCTGACAAATCTTCACGTTGGGTAACTTATATTCTATATCCAGAGCATGGCCAGAGGCAAATTTCACCAAATGAGTAGTTTTTTGAAAGTATTTAGTTGGTACTAAACCTTCCTGAATACAACTAACATCTGCACTGTCATCAATCATTGCAATGTTAGTAATTGAAAAAATATTATCAATCAAAATAGTACATTTAATATACCATTTATGCGCTATAACAATCTACATCATTCTTAAAAGCATATCTTGTTTAAGATCAGAATTATCAAGTTGGAGAGTTTCATCTTCAACTTGTTTTCCTTTATTTCTAGAAAACCGATCTACTTCAGTATTAGTTATCTAAATCTGAGTAATACAATGAGCACAAATCAATTGTTTTTGTTTAAGAGATTTAATCTCCCTTTTCAAATTTTCAACCTCGATTTTTAAATCGTCAAAACAAGAATCCTTTTCAAGAAAATTATTTTTCTTTAAAATACGATCATCAACTTCTTTTAAAGAATAAGGTGTTTCATATTCAAAATTATTTAAATCATTCTTTTTCTTTGCAAGAAATTTTGAAGAATTGGCTTCATTTGAAATAGGTAAATTAATAATTTTTTCATGGAGCCTACTATCAGTAACTTCCTTTAAAAGTTCAATCACATTATCAGATGTGATAATATTTAGATTAAAATCTTGAAATTGAGATTGAAGTTTATAAATTTCATTATCTTCACAAATGCAATCATGACCATGACAAGTATCACAAGCATTAGTACGATTATTAATCAGAGAAATCAATTAACTCTACTTTAGACTTCAAACCTGATTCATAATCATCTTTAGATCCTAAAGTGTATAACAAACCATTTACCTTTTCGTATGTATCGTTGTCAAGTTCTAAAGTTTTCAACTTGTTTAACTTACAATTTAGAGCAATATGCCCAAGTTTACCACACTTGTAGCAATTTACCTTTGAAAGATCTCTACCAGATCTATCTTTAGTAAATCTATTAGATTTACGATAGATTTTTCTAGCTTCACGATCTTTTTTAGATCTATGCCTTCGCTTAGATCTTTTCTTTTTGTGTGAATATGCTTCTTTTGAAGACCTGTAATATTTATCTTCCTTAGCAGTGGGATTGGGTAAACCATATTGTTCATAGAAGTCTCCCAATTGAGATCATTCTTTAAGCTTATCCATCTTAAGCTGTCTAGCCATTTTAAGTTCATTACACAAATTTAATCATTCTTGTGTGCAGATTCCTATAATCTTTCTATAACTTAAAGAACTGTAAGGTATTTCAACCTGATTTCCTCTTAGAGTTTTCCTAATTCTTTCAACAAAAAGTGGGGGAAGTCCGTCTATGAACTTGATATTCCAATATTCAAGCTTATTTTTGGGCAATTCCATAACCCTACTAAGATAGGTATCTTTATACCATCTAAAATGTGCTAAGGTCCTACATCTAAGACCGTTGAGAAGAGTTCTTACTCTGCGTCATGTTGATTGGTAAATACCATTAAAATATTCTAAAATAGTAAGAATCAAGGTATAAACAACATCTTCTCTGTTTTTTACCACAATCATACCCAAGTTATCAACTCCTCCATCTATAGCTATAGCATTAACAACTAAAGCCTTTTCTTCAGTTTTGAGATAATTATCCCACCATCCTTGAAGTTGTCCTATAAAACCTACAACAATCAGTTTACAGATAGTTCTGTCTTTGTTTTTAACACTTTTACAGATAGTTCTGTCTTTGTTTTTAACACTTTTACAGATAGTTGCATACATCAGCATACGATGCACCAAAATAGTCAGGTGCTTATCTGTTAATCCATCGAGATTCCATTCATAAATTTTGAAACTGCTGTAAGACGTATTAGTCTGATTCCAGTCACATTCCTCAATCAAAACATCTTGTGGAGTCAGACGAGGATAATATTATGTATTCATACTCGGCTTGGTAGCATATCTGTTATTTTTCTTGGGATAACCCCTGAGTTTATTAAAATCTGAAGAGACTTGATTTTTAAAATCGATAGTATTTTCCATTTTATCAGCAAAATCTTGCGATAACTCCATACGCCCAAAATTTAAACCGAAAAGCTTCTTATCAACAAGCTCTTTTATGTCTAAATCGAAAAATTTGTCAACAAGAAGATCTTGCAGATTTTTCAACTAACGAGGTTTAAAATTTGAGATTTCTAAAGGTCTTTGAACATTAGTAGAAACTACCGTGGGTTTTCTTTCATAAGTAGAAGCATCATCGGTAGAAATAGCAAATTTAGTTTTAGCCATATCAACTTTTATATCTTTTAACAAAATAGTTAAATCATCAATTTCTTTGTCAAGAGAGCTGATATTCTCACCCAACATTTTACCATAAAGACTCAAGTAATTATTTTGAGTAATAAGTTTATTAATTTCATTAATACTACTAGAGGGAATGTCTTCCTCAATGAATTTTTGTAAATATGAGAAAGTAATACCAGTATTGTTTGGTAAAACAAATGATGACTGAGGAGGGTAGATAGCTTTCAATAGATTTAAAGGACCTAGCAGTAATCCGCCCAGTCATAGATCTAGCAAGTCAAACATCCTTAATCTAGCAGTAGTCCGCCTACGAAAGAATCCAAATATACAATAATTTTGGCATAGTTTTTCAGACTGCATGGTAAGAATTTTACCTGATCAAGGGGTCTGTCAGAATCTAATACATACAACTTATTGAGCCTATGTGTCTGGTAGTTCTAACCGGGTATGAGGTGCCCTACTTATCAAAACTCCTTTTCGAGCTAAAACCACGGCTGGCCAGACGGAGTCACTAAGACAAAGCCAATAAGAGTAGTACTAGATGCGACTATACCTCGATCTCAGAAACAAGTCAAAAAGTTATACTAAAATTCCTTTATATTCAAATAAAGTTTAGATCCGTTCATAGTCTATATAGGAGAGAATTTAGTTATTCGACATAGATAATCTTTAGCCGGACATAGTCCTGGCTAGGAGAGACATACTAAAATAAAAGACTAAAAATAAATACCTTATAAAGGACGCTACCTTCGAGATCCAAGAACTCTGAAGAACTGATCGGTTTATTTATATGAATAACGGAACAGTGATCAAAAGGAGAGCTTTACAAATGATTTACAAAACTCAGAGAAACGTAAGAGAACTTGCTAAATTTTTCTGATGCCCTTTCCTAAAACAAACTATGACTTATATAGACAAAATGAAAAGACAAAAGGAATCTACGTACAGTAAAAAAGGGCCCTCGTCTGGGTCCCTAAACAGTGTATCTACTGTTTAGTGGGCTTTAACAATAAATCTACTGTTGAGTGGGCCTGTCTTCAAATGGCTTCACTTGACTATGTTTCCTTTGTCGTATTCTTGCGTTTATCTAAGGCCTTCATTTGTTGTAGGAAATCTTTCACTTCTTCTAATTCAGTGGCCAACAGCATATGGTCTGATTCGGGATGTTGTGAATCTTCTATGTCATTGCTAGTCTCACTTCGCATTGAAGTATCAGATTTATCAATTTGAGTTATGGTTTGAAGTAGATTCTTTCTTACTTCCTCAAGATAATCCTGAATCATTTGTTCTTTATCTCCTTCTTGAAAGGAGATTCTTCTGGCAATATGTCTTACTGAGTTATCCTAAATAAATTTTTTTTGGCCAAATTGTTTTACAATCAACAATTTTTTCTTTAATAGAATCTATAAGTTCTTGACCAACAAATTATTTGGTCTTGGGGTCTTGTTTTAAGAGTTTATCCCAGAAGTTATTATTATAAGTTCTGTAAAGGCAAGGAATATTTTCCTCGTTGAACCCTACTTCCGTTGTCCATTTATGTATCCACGGTATTGAAAATTTTATGAAAAAATAGATTTGATCTATCCTTTCAATCCAACACACATGATCTTCACGATATAATCTATTAAGATTTAGAGATACTTTAGTCCATTCTTTATATAGGTTTAAGAATGTTTCTGGAAGAATTTGAATGGTCTGGCCATGGTATGACCACCAATTTATAAACCAATTGGGTATAGTATCCACAAAAATCTTTTCACACACTTTTACGAAACAAGTATGTTTATGTTTGTCATTGTTATAATACAAAACTACATCAAATGCCCGGATATAATTTCAATAAGTAAAATTCATCCTGGCACTATTAAGACTTATATGTCTCTCTTTCATAGATGACATGCCCAAATCTTCAATAGATATAATATGTTTTATAATACATTTAGAAAAGTTATAACTTTTCTCCAATGGGTTATGACCCATACCTAAAAAGTGCTGAAACTCTGCTCTTCCTGTATTCATCAAAATTTCTTCATAATAGGATCGAGTCTTATATGACTCTCCTAGAAAATATAATCCATTTACAAGATATCGTTGGAATATCTTCCAAGGTTCATCCTTCCGTTGTAAATCAGAGCTTTCTAATAGAAATATCATTTCTTTTTTCGGTAAATTTTCATAGGATTTCATATCATCAGAATCCTCTCTAATAACTAAAACAAAAGTATCATTTTGCTTTTTTCCTTCCAAATAGGCATGTATATGATCATATAATGTGCTATCTTTTGGAATATCTTCCAAATTAATCAATTGATGCGAACTGGATGAAGACTCTTCTTGAGACAAAGTTCTTTTATTAATTAAAGTTCTTTTTCCCATTTTTATAACTAAAAAATTTGATTCGGATCTGTATGATGATTCTTGAGATTATCTAGATCCATATGATGGATTACCATAATTGCCTCTACTTGGGGCTGTTCTTCCCCTTCCTCTTCCTTTAATGTGAATCCAAGGTGGATCCATCCTGCAAACGTAGCAACTTTTTGTTATCATTCAGAAAAATAATCTGTCAGCTAATCATCTGAATAATATTCTATCTGAATATGAGAAAATTCTTCACACAAGATTTTATCAACAATCTTTGTAATAATAAGATTCTTCATATCTCTAGGTAAAGGCGTGAGAACCCTCAGTATTTCAACTAGAGTTTCATTATCCAGAAAAGTTTGGAAAAACATAATTTATTGAATATATTCCCTGGATAAGAAATCAGGTAAAGAGTTATCAACTCCCTTTTTATATTGAATCTCGATTTCGATTAGCCCCTTTCGATTTCGAGATTCAATATAAAAAGGGAGTTGATAACTCTTTAATAGATTTCTTATCCAGGGAATATATTCAATAAATTATGTTTTTCCAAACTTTTATTGATAATGAAACTCTAGTTGAAATACTGAGGGTTTTCACGCCGTTTTTCCAAACTTTTATTGATAATGAAACTCTAGTTGAAATACTGAGGGTTTTCACGCCTTTACCTAGAGATATGAAATTTTTTTATTATTACAAAGATTGTTGATAAAATATTGATTGACGAATTTTTTAATATTCAGATAGAATATTATTCAGAAGATTATCTGACAGATTATTTTTTTGATTGATAATGAAAAGTTGCTACATTTGTAGGATGGATCCACCTTGGATTCACATTAAAGGAAGAGGAAGGGGAAGAACTGCCCCAAACAGAGGCAATTATGGGAATCCATCATATGGATCTAGATCATCTCAAGGATCATCATATAGATCCGAATCAAATTCCCTGGTTATACAAACGGGAAAAAGAACTTTAATTAATAAAAGAACTTCTTCTCCGGAAGAGTCTTCATCTAGTTCGTAGCAATGGGTTAATTTAGAAGATATTCTAAAAGATAGTTCATTATATGCTCATTTACAGGCGTATTTGGACGGAAAGAAGCAAAAGAATACTTTTGTTTTAGTTATTAGAGAGGATTCTGATGATATCAAATCCTATGAAAAGTTACCAAAAAAAGTAATGATATTTCTATTAGAAAACTCTGGTTTACAACGGAAGGATGAACTTTGGAAGATATTCCAACGATATCTTGTAAATGGATTATATTTTCTAGGAGAGTCATATAAGACTCGATCCTATTATAAAGAAATTTTGATGAATACAGGAAGTGCGGAGTTTCAGCACTTTTCAGATATGAGTCATAACCCACAGGAGAAGAGTTCTAACTTTTTTAAATTTATTATAAAACAGATTATATCAGTTGAAGATTGGGGCATGTCAGCTATGAAAGAGAGACAGATAAGTCTTAATAGTGTCAGGATGAATTTTACTTATTGGGATTATATTTGGGCATTTGATGTAGTGTTGTATTATAACAACGACAAGCATAAACACACTTGGTTTGTAAAGGTGTGTGCAAAGATTTTTGCGGATACTATACCAAATTGGTTTATTAATTGGTGATCATACCACGGTCTGATCATTTAAATTCTTCCAGAACCATTCTTAAATTTGTATAAAGAATTGACTAAAGTATCTCCAGATCTTAATAGATTATATTGTGAAGATCATGTGTGTTGGATTGAAAGGATAGATCAGATCTATTTTTTCATAGAATTTTCAATATTGTGGATACATAAATGGACACCGAAAGTAGGGTTTAACGAGGAAAATATTCCTTTCCTTTACAGAACTTATTATAATAACTTATAGGATAAGCTCTTGAAACAAGACCCCAAGACCAAAAAATTAGTTGATCAAGAACTTATAGATTCTATTAAAGAAAAAATTGCTTATTATAAAACAATTCGGTCAGAAAAAATTATTGAGGATACCTCAGTAAGACATATTGCCAGAAGAATCTCCTTTCAAGAAGGAGATAAAGAACAAATGATTCAGGATTATCTTGAGGAAGTAAGAAAGAATCTACTTCAAACCATAACTCAGATTGATAAATCTGATACTTCAATGCAAAGTGAGACTAACAATGGCATAGAAGACTCACAACGTGCCGAATCAGACCATATGCTGTCGGCCACTGAATTACAAGAAGTGGAAGATTTCCTACAACAAATGAAGGCCTTATATAAATGCAAGAATACGACAAAGGAAACATACTCAAGTGAAGTCATGTGAAGCCATGTGAAGACAGACCCACTTAACAGTACATTTACTGTTGAAGCCCCATTAAACAGTAGATACACTATTCAAGGACCTAGATGAGGGCCCTTTCTTACTATAAATAAATTCCTTCGTCTTTTCATTTTGTCTATGTAAGTCATAGTTTGTTTAGGAAAGGGCATCAGAAAAATTTAGCAAGGCTCTTTTTTTTCTTTGAGTTTTGTAAATCATTTGTAAAGCTTTCTTTTTGATCACTGTTCTGATATTCATATAAATAAACCGGTCAGTTCTTCAGAGTTCTTGGATCTTAAAGGCAGTCATCTTTAAAAGGTATTTATTTTTAGTCTTTTATTTTAGTATGTCTCTCCTAGCCAGGACTATGTCCGGCTAAAGAATATCTATGTCGAATAACTAACTTCTCTTCTATATAGACCATGAACAGATCTAAGCTTTATTTAAATATAAAGAAATTTTAGTATGGCTTTTCGACTTGGTTTCGAGATTGAGGTACAGTCGAATCTAGTACTACTCTTATTGGCTTTGTCTTAGTGACTCCGTCTGGCCAGCCGTGGTTTTAGCCCGAAAAAGAGTTTTGATAAGTAGGGCACCTCATACCCGGTTAGAACCGCCAGACACATGGGCTCAATAAGTTGTATGTATTAGATTCTGACAGATCCTTTGCTCAGGTAAAAGGCTTACCATGTAGTTTGAAAAACTATGCCAAAATTCTTATATATTTTGATTCTTTCGCATGCGGACTACCGCTAGCTTAAGGATGCTTGACTTGCTAGATCTATGACTGGGCGGATTACCATGAAGTCCTTGATCCTATAAATCTAATAATAATAATAATAATAATAATAATAATAATAATAATAATAATAATAATAAATCTAACAACAACAACAACATGCAGTTTGAAAAACTATGCCAAAATTCTTGTATATTTCGATTCTTTCGCATGCGGACTACCGCTAGCTTAAGGATACTTGACTTGCTAGATCTATGCCTGACTAGCTAGATCTATGACTGGGCAGATTACCATCAAGTCCTTGATCCTATAAATCTAATAAATCTAATAACAACAACAACAACATTCAATTCGAATTTCTTCCTTGAATTCAGATATTAATAAGCTAGATTGAAGATGACCGCATGGACTACCGCTCGTCTTCTGAGATCTTATTCATTGGTATCAGAGCCTAGGAACTTTCATGGTACATATGAAATTGATGTGAAGTATACGACACAGATATGATTTTTGTCTTCATGGATCTTGGAAAAACGAATGCTAAAAATACTAGATTGGAAGAGGTAGATATACCTCAAAACCTTGATTTGTTAAACAAATGGAATATTGCTAAAATTAATATAAAAATCATTTACGATTATGGTTGGTTTGATAAAATATCTAATAAACAATTGATTAAAACTACTAAACAATCTTTCGCATTAAATTCGTCAGAACAGACTATTTGTTTGTTAAATAAGCGAGATATTGATTTATATAAACTTCAGTATAATTTCTTGCATATTGGCATGATACAGATTGCTTTTAAGCCTTTAAATCTTAAAGGGTTACCTGAAACATTTTAACCTGCTTTACGAGATGCTAGAAATTTGAATTTTAGACAATCTTTAATGGGATCGATTGAATCTACTACGGCATATGGTCTAGTCTATTTTAATACTCAGCCGAATTTGCAGTTATCTTTAACTGATGCTAATATTCTTGATGCTTTAACTTTGAATGTTAAAACATATAGTTATAATTATTCACCTGGATCTGAATTAATTTGCTTATCTTATAGAATCTATTTTAAATTGCTTTCTACGTTAAATCCAAGGTGTAAGTTATATGATATATCTGCTGAAACTATTCTAGTGGAAACAAATTTTGCAAGATCTAAGGTCACTACTAGACGACCTATAAAATGGGAAGAAATTAATTTTCCAACTACTTGGACTTTAGAATCAGTTATTCCTCCAAGTTAGATGGCTGATGTAGTTACTAATTCTGAGTATTCTCATATCACCCAAAATTTGGAATGTAGGATTTGTATGCAGTTTAATGATATCTCATTTAGACACTCATTCTCTTTTGCTAGAAGATTGCATGTTGTACATCATATTTTACCTATTGATCTCGTTTATGGTCCGGCTCAAAATCGAGCAGCCTCTTTGCATACTTTACCGTCAATTATATTTGTGGATCAAAATGAGAGAGTTGTTAATAAAATAAAGATTAATCCTAGATTAAATATTGTGCATGCTAATGATATAGCTTTTGACATTTCTGATAAGGATATTCCTTCACAGGCCGAAATGAATTTTGATCTTAATAACATTTAATGATGAATATACACCAAATAGATTTTAGTTCAGGTTCTCTGCAAGAAAGTATATTATAAATAGTAATAGTAATAGTAATAGTAATAGTAATAGTAATAGTAATAGTAATAGTAATAGTAATAGTAATAATAATAATAATAATAATAATAATAATAATAATAATAATAATAATAATAATAATAATAATAATAATAATAATAATAATAATAATAATAATAATAGTAATAGTAGTAGTAATAATAATAATAATAATAGTAACAATAGTAATAGTACTAGCAATAATAGTAATAATAATAATAATAATAGTAGTAATAGTAATAGTAATAGTAATAATAATAATAATAACAACAACAATAATAATAGTAGTAGTAGTAGTAGTAGTAGTACTACTACTACTACTATTACTACTACCACCACCAGCAGCAGAAGATAGGCCACCGTAGATTCAATTGAACCCATTAATGATTCGGGGTTGGTGGCATAATTATATGACTATTGAACAAAAAGCTGTTGTAATTAATGTGGTCTCTAGTACCCCAGGTGTTGATAACCTTGGTATGGCTCTTGTGGCAAATAGAGAAGATGTCGTTTACAACTTAGTTTTAACTATTCTAGAACATTTTAATGGTAGATTTACCAATAAGTTTGAGACCATTCGTACTCTGTTAAACGGTCTACGTTGTAGAATTTTAGGAGAATTTAGATGGTATAAAGATACTTATATGAGTAAAGTGATGGAACTTCCAGAAAATAAGTATGAGTATTGGAAAGCTAAGTTTATAGATGGCCTTCCCTCTTTATTTGTTTTAAGAGTTAAAAAGATCTTAAGAAATGAAAATGGTGACATCCCTTATGGAATTTATACCTATGGTAGATTAATAGGCGTCTGCACTCAAGGAGGCATAAATTTGTGTAATGAGTTAAATTTATCTCGACAGCTTAAGATAGATAAGCAAAAATAAAGATCTCAGCTATGAGATTTTTGTACTCAGTTTGGTTTACCAGAAATTCCAGACAAACATAAATCTAAACATAGAGATTCTAGAAGGTCCAATCCCGAGGAACCTTATAGTAAATGAAGACATAGACAAAGATCTAAAGAAGAACGAGATGAATGAAAATCATCTCGCAATTCTAATAGATTTACTAAAAATAGGTCTAGACGTGAGCTTGCAAAAATTAAGTGTTATAAATGTGGAAAATTCGGTCATATAGCACCTAATTGTAAGCTTGAAAAGCTAACAACGTTAGAACTAGATGAAGAAATTCATGAAAAGGTTTATAGTTTCCTTTACACTTCTGGTTCGCAATTCTATTATGACTCTGAGTCAAGTTCGGATGATAATAATGATTCTCCTGATAATACTCAACATGTTAATAATAATGCTTGTGATACTTGTAAATTTGGGCAATGAGATATTTGTTCTTGTGAAAATGATGAATTTTATAAATTACAATCTCAATTTGAAGATTTAAATCTTAACACTATTACTTCTGATAATGTAATAGAACTTTTAAAAGAAGTTACTGATAATAATCTTCGTGAAAAAATTATTCAATTAGCTGTTAATAATACTGCTAGTTCTTCAAAAAATTATGTTAAACAAAAGAATGATTTCGAAGTCGATTATTCTACTGCTTATTCTATCTCAAAAGTTCATAACAGACTTAATAAACAAATTGTTTCTACTAGAGATTCTTCTTTTGATGATTTGTAGACTGAAATTGAGAATTTGAAAAATGAGACTAAATCCATTCAGCAAAATCAAATGATTTGTGATCACCGTATTACTCAGATAGAAAAGGCTAATAGCAAAGGAAAAAATATTGCTGAAGAAAATACTCTTGCAAACCCTGTTAATTTTGATCCTAGCCAAAGTATGTTTTTAGGAATGATGCAAATTGTCACTGCTCATAAATGGTATGTTAAATGCACCATTTTAATTGATAATCGTTTTTCTATAACTAATGTTGCTATGATTGATAGTGGAACTGATGTTAGTTGTATTCAAGAAGGTCTTGTACCTACAAAGTATTTTGAGAAACCAACTCACATGGTTAAATCCGCATCGGGACATGCTTCAGATATAAAGTATAAATTACCTAATACGCGTATTTACCAAAATAAAGTTTGCATTTTTGGTCAAAAATCAGTTATATCCTCCAATTATACTTGGAACCCCATTTATTAACGCCATATACCCTTTTACTAGCATAATTGCTAAAGGTTTTTATGCTACATATGAAAATCAAAATATTACTTATACTTTTATCACTGATCCTATCTCTCGTGATATTAATGCTTTAATTAATATGAAACAAAAGCATGTTGATTCTTTACAACTTGAATTATTTAGTATGAATATATTTGATACTTTGAAATCCACTAAGGTACAGGAAAAGATTAAATTAATTTTCGAATAGATGGTTGTGGATATATGTGCCGATCATCCTAGCGCCTTTTGGAATCACAAAAAACATATTGTGACTCTTCCCTATGACGATAATTTCTCGGAGGTTAATATTCTCACTAAATCTCGTCCTTGTCAAATGAACACTGAATTGGTAGAATTCTGCAAAAAAGAAATTGATAATTTATTACAAAAAGTCTTGATAAAACCTTCTAAATCTCCTTGGTCATGCACTGCATTCTACGTTAATAATGCAGTGGAAAAAGAACGCGGTGTCCCTAGGTTGGTGATAAATTATAAACCATTGAATAAACATTTAAAATGGATCAGGTATCCTATTTCAAATAAAAGGGATTTACTATCAAGATTATATGATGCTAATATCTTTTCTAAATTTGATCTAAAATCTGGTTATTGGCAAATTCAGATATTTAAGGAACATTCTTATAAAACTGCTTTTAATGTGTCATTTGGTCAATATGAGTGGAATGTTATGCCATTTGGCCTGAAAAACGCACCTTCTAAATTTCAGAAAATAATGAATGATATTTTTAATCCATATTTAGATTTCATTAGTGTTTAAATTGATGATATCCTAGTTTTCTCAAAAACACTAGAAATGCATATTAAACACTTGGATATTTTCAAAAAGATTGTCATACAAAATGGTTTGGTAATTTCTAAACCAAAAATGAGTTTATTCCAAATCAATGTTCGTTTTTTAGGACATCTTATTTGCCAGGGAAAAGTTACCCCTATTCAACGATCTATTGATTTTGCCTCTAAATTTCCTGATATTATTACAAATCGGACGCAATTGCAAAGATTTTTGGGAAGTCTAAATTATATATCTCCCTTTTATAAAAATTTATCTAGAGATTTGGCTCCTTTATATGATAGGTTAAAAAAGGACCATAAATCGTCTTGGACTGATAGTCATACCACTTTGGTAAAAAATATCGAACTTCGTATTCAATCTTTACCTTGCTTAACTCTTGCTAACTCGGCTTGGCTAAAAATAGTTGAAACCAATGAATCTAATATTGGTTATGGTGGGATTTTAAAACAGATTAATCCTCACGATAAAACTAAATATTTGATTCGATTTCATTCAGGAAAATGGAGCGATGCTCAGAAAAAATACGCCACAGTAGCTCATGAAATGCTAACCATTGTTAAATGTGTATTGAAATTTCAAGATGATTTATACAATAAAAAGTTTTTGATAAAAACAGATGCTCAATCCGTGAAATACATGTTTGACAAAGATTTTAAACATGATGCTTCGAAATTAATATTTGCTAGATGGCAGGCCCAGTTAGCTCCTTTTGATTTTGATATTTATTATAAAAAGGGAAGTGATAACTCTCTTTCAGATTTCTTATCCAGAGAATACCTATCGTCTTAAATGGGAATTTTATCTCATTTGCTTTCAGATAAAATGTTGATTATTATCATAAAGGTTATACCTCTTAACAGAGATGTACAAGGAATAATTATATACAAAATTGTAGATGCCATGATGAAAGACATCATTGCAGAAATTTATTTTTGTGAAGAAATTATTGATTTCTATAGTTATTATTATGACATTGACATTGAATAAAACTAAATGTTTTGTTTGTAGGATGGATCATCCTTGGATGACCAAGGTTCGAGGATGAGCGGGTTATACCAGAGGAAGGAGAAGATCATCCCCAGGAGCATCAGGATCTTTATATGGATCCTCTTCTTCTAATTCTCCTATTATACAGTGAGGTGGGATGAGTTTGGTGAACTTGAAAAGTTCTTCCAAAGAAGGTTCTTCTATTCATCTAGATGATATTCCAGAAAATAATTCGTTATGCTACAATTGCAGGAGTATCTCTCTCAAAAGAAAGGTGAAACCTTTGCTTCCATTGTTAAAGATGATATGGATGATATTAAGTCATACGAAAAGGTAGAAAAGAAAGAGATGATATTTCTTTTGGAAAACACCGAGATTCAGAGAAAAGAGGAACCTTGGAAGATAATCCAACACTACTTAATTAATGGATTATATTTCCCAGGTGAGTCATACAAAACCCGTTCATACTATGAAACTATCTTGACGAGCACAGGAAGTGTTGAATTTCAACATTTCTCAGGATATAATACCAGTGAGAATGTTTATAACTTTTCCAAAATGATTATCAAACAGATTATATATATTGAAGATTGGGGTATTACCGCAATGAAAGAAAGGTAGATCAGCCTTAATAAGGTCCCTACAAATTTCACTTATTGGGATTACATTAATGTTTTCAGTAAAGTCCTCTTCTACAACAATGAGAGGCACAAACATACTTGGTTCGTTAAGGTTTGTTCAAAGATATTTGCCGGATCAATCCCAATTTGGTTCTTAAACTGGTGGTCATACCACAGTCCAACGGTGAAGATTTTGTCAGAACCATTTTTAAAATTATACAAAGAATGGATTAAGATTTCACCAGACCTTAATAATTTATATCACGCAGATCATATCTGCTATATTGAAAAAATTGAACAAATCTATTTCTTCATAGAATTCTCTATTCCATGGATTCACAAGTGGACTCCGAAAGTTGGTTTTACCGAAGAACAGATTCCATGTTTATATCACACCTATTATAACAACTTTTGGGACAAATTAATGAAGAAAGATCCCAAAACAAAGTCCTTATATGGGGATAAGAACTTCTGGACCTTATTTCAGAAAAAATCTAGGAATATAGTGCTTCTCTGCACAAAGGAATAATTGCTGATAGTTCTGTAAAGGTCATGGCTAGAAGAATCTCCAATCAAGATGGAGATCAAGAAGAAATGATTAATAAGTATTTGGAAGACGTTAAGAAAAGTCTACTCCTTAATATCACAAATTATGCAAAATCCGACACTTCTATGAGGAGTGAAATAAGTGATGATGTCCGGGATGATATTTAGGAAGCTCAACCACTTGAGGAAGAAAATCCAGCGGCGATAAATGTGCTAACAGAGGCGGAAGATTTCCTCTGATCTAGAGCTGTGACTATGTCCGGCTAAAAGATTCATATCTATGTCGCATATCTTACTTCACTTTTATATCTACTATGAAAGATCTAGACTTTATCTAAATATGAATAAATTTCTATATAGTTTCTTGACCTGGTTCCGAGATGGTTGGTACAGTCAGATTTGATGCAATACGTTATTGGCTTTGTCTGGCCAGCCGTGGTTTTAGCCTGAAAAATGAGTTTGATAAGTAAGGCACCTTATGCCCGATTAGAACTGCCAAATACATGGGCTAAATAACAATACGTATTGAAATCTCGACAGACCCCTTGCTTGGGTAAAAGAATTAGATCTTCCATATAGTCATTAAACAATATAAAAATTTGTTTATATTTCGATTCTTATTTCTTTAAATTCAGATGTTGACAAGCTAGATTGAAGATGACCGCGCGGACTACCGCCCTTCTTCTGAGATCCTTTTTCGTTGAGATTGAAATAAAATATACGACATATATATGATACTTCTCTTCATGGATCTTAGAGAAACTAGTACTAAAAATATCATATTAGAAAAGGTTGATATACCTCAAAACCTTGATTTGTTAAACAAATGGACTATTCCTAAAATTAATATAAAAACCATTTATGATTATGGTTGGTTTGATAAGATTAAAACAACTGAACAATCATTGGCGTTAAATTCTTCAGAACAGACTATTCGTTTGTTGAGTAAGAGAGATATTGATATATATAAATTACAGTATAATTTCTTGCATATTGGCATGATACAGATTGCTTTTAAGCCATTAACTCTTAAAGGGTTACCTAAAACATTTTTAGCTGCTTTACGTGATGCTAGGAATTTAAATTTTAGACAATCATTAATGGGTTCAATAAAATCTACGGTGGCCTATGGTCCAGTTTATTTTAATACTCAACCAAATCTGCAGTTATCTTTAACTGATGCTAATATTCTTGATGCTCTGACTTTAAATGTTAAAACACATGGTTATAATTATGCACCTGGATCGGAATTAATTTGCTTGTCTTATAGAATATTTTAAATTACTTTCTACGTTAAACCCAAAATATAAGTTATATCATACATCTGCTGAAACAATTCTAGTAGAAACTAATTTTGCTAAGGTCACTACCAGAAGACCTGTAAAATGGGAAGAAATTAATTTTCCAATTACTTGGACTTTAGAATCAGTAATTCCTTCTAGTCAGATGGCGGATGCAGTCACTAATTCTGATTACTCTCATATCACTCAAAATCTGGATGGCAGAATTTGTATGCAGTTTAAAGATATTCCTTCACAATCCAAAATGGATTTTGATTTAAATAACACTTAATGATGAATGTACACCAAATAGATTTTAGTCCAGGTTCTCTGGCAATAAAATATATTCAAAATGAATTTTTAAGTGATAAATGAAAGCAGTTTAAAACTTGGTTCTTTGACACTTATAGTACCGATGATTTGAATAATATTTCTCAAGAGTTTTATGAAAATTGTGCTTTGCATAATCAAATTATGTATTTTGTGCCATGGTTTATAACCACGTATTTACCTTTATTCATTAATTTTCTTGAACGATCTTATAAAGATGGAAATGGTAATATTATTAAGGTTGTTTATCCACCCCAGTCAACCTTTGTTTTACCTAATAATACTGGTATTACTTTTACTGCCTTCCAAAATTTTATTGAAGAAGATGTTGCGGCAGTCAGCATCAATGAAATTAATAATTTGATTTCTCAAAATAATTATTTGGGACTTTATGTTAAGGTGTTAGGTGAACACATTAGTTCTATTGATAAAAAATTAGACGAAGTAATTGTTTTAATAATTCAGATAAAAAATGATTTAAAAACTTGTGATAAAGCTTCTCCTTCTAAAATAAATCTAGAAAATTTTACTATGGCTACCCCGGTGCAAAGACCTCCGGAGACTACAGATTTTAAAATAAAATCACATTATGATTTAGAAGAACTTCTGTCTAAAAAGTTTTCTGAATTTAAACCTAGTCCTATAGATTTATCAGAAAATTTTGCTGATGAAGTAGAAAATGCTTTTGACTTTAAATAACATGTTTCTTTAGAATTTAATAAAGTTTAGTGTTATCCCGAAAAGAATAGTGGTAAATTTGCGACTAAACCAAGTATGCAAACTTATTACTATTCTCGACCCACTCCTCAAGATGTGCTTATAGAGGAGTGAGATTGGAATCAGACTAATACTTCTTATAGTGGTTCTGAGATTTATGAATGGAACCTCGATGGGCTGACAGATAGACAGCTTACTATTCTTGTTCACAAAATGCTTATGTATGCAATTATTTGCAAAAATGTTCAAAACACCGATAGAAATATTTACAAAATGATAATTACAGGTTTTACTGGCCAACTTCGGAGTTGGTGGGATAATTATATGACTATTGAACAAAAAGCTGTTGTAATTAATGTGGTCTCTAGTACCCCAGGTGTTGATAACCTCGGTATGGCTCTTGTGGCAAATAGAGAAGATGCCATTTATACCTTAGTTTTAACTATTTTAGAACATTTTAATGGTAGATTTACCAATAAGTTTGAGACCATTCGTACTCTGTTAAACGGTCTACGTTGTAGAACTTTAGGAGAATTTAGATGGTATAAAGATACTTATATGAGTAGAGTGATGGAACTTCCAGAAAATAAGTATGAGTATTGGAAAGCTAAGTTTATAGATGGCCTTCCCTCTTTATTTGCTTTAAGAGTTAAAAAGATCTTAAGAAATGAAAATGGTGAGATCCCTTATGGAAGTTATACCTATGGTAGATTAATAGGTGTCTGCATTCAAGAAGGCATAAATTTGTGCAATGAGTTAAAGTTATCTCGACAGCTAAAGATAGATAAGCAAAAAGAAAGATCTCAGCTAGGAGATTTTTGTACTCAGTTTGGTTTACCAGAAATTCCAGACAAACATAAATCTAAACATAGAGATTCTAGAAGGTCCAATCCCGAGGAACCTTATAGGAAACGGAGACATAGACGAAGATCTAAAGAAGAACGAGATGAGCGAAAATCATCTCGCAAGTCTAATAGATTTACTAAAAATAGGTCTAGACGTGAACTTGCAAAAATTAAGTGTTATAAATGTGGAAAACTCGGTCATATAGCACCTAATTGTAAGCTTGAAAAGCTAAGAACCTTAGAACTAGATGAAGAAATTCATGAAAAGGTTTATAGTTTCCTTTACACTTCTGGTTCGGAATTAGATTATGACTTTGAGTCAAGTTCGGATGATAATAATGATTCTCCTGATAATCCTTAGTATGTTAATAATAATGCTTGTGATACTTGTAAATTTGGGCAATGAGATATTTGTTCTTGTGAAAATGATGAATTTTATAATTACAATCTCAATTTGAAGATTTAAATCTTAACACTATTACTTCTGACAATGTAATAGAACTTTTAAAAGAAGTTACTGATAATAATCTTCGTGAAAAAATTATTCAATTAGCTATTAATAATACTGCTAGTTCTTCAAAAAATTATGTTAAACAAAAGAATGATTTCGAAGTCGACTATTCTGCTGCTTATTCTATCTCTAAAGTTCATAACAGACTTAATAAACAAACTGTTTCTACTAGAGATTCTTCTTTTGATGATTTGTAGACTGAAATTGAGAATTTGAAAAATGAGACTAAATCCATTCATCAAAATTAAATGATTTGTGATCACCGTATTACTCAGATAGAAAAGGCTAATAGCAAAGGAAAAAATATTGCTGAAGAAAATACTCTTGCAAACCCTGTTAATTTTGATCCTAGACAAAGTATGTTTTTAGGAATGATGCAAATTGTCACTGCTCAAAAATGGTATGTTAAATGCACCATTTTAATTGATAATAGTTTTTCTATAACTAATGTTGCTATGATTGATAGTGAAGCTGATGTTAGTTGTATTCAAGAAGGTCTTGTACCTACAAAGTATTTTGAGAAAACAACTCACATGGTTAAACCCGCATCGGGACATGCTTAAGATATAAAGTATAAATTACCTAATACGCGTATTTGCCAAAATAAAGTTTGCATTCCGCATTTCCTTTTCTTGGTCAAAAATCAATTATATCCTCCAATTATACTTGGAACCCCATTTATTAACGCCATATACCCTTTTACTAGCATAACTGCTAAAGGTTTTTCTGCTACATATGAAAAATCAAAATATTACTTATACTTTTATCACTGATCCTATCTCTAATGCTTTAATTAATATGAAACAAAAGCATGTTGATTCTTTACAACTTGAATTATTTAGTATGAATATATTTGATACTTTGAAATCCACTAAGGTACAGGAAAAGATTAAATTAATTTTCGAACAGATGGCTGTTGATATTTGTGCCGATCATCCTAGCGCCTTTTGGAATCGCAAAAAAGCATATTGTGACTCTTCCCTATGAAGATAATTTCTCGGAGGATAATATTCCCACTAAATCTCGTCCTTGTCAAATGAACACTGAATTGGTAGAATTCTACAAAAAAGAAATTGATAATTTATTACAAAAAGGCTTGATAAAACCTTCTAAATCTCCTTGGTCATGCACTGCATTCTATGTTAACAATGCAGTGGAAAAAGAACGCGGTGTCCCCAGGTTGGTGATAAATTATAAACCATTGAATAAATATTTAAAATGGATCAGGTATCCTATTCCAAATAAAAGAGATTTACTATCAAGATTATATGATGCTAATATCTTTTCTAAATTTGATCTAAAATCTGGTTATTGGCAAATTCAGATATTTAAGGAACATTCTTATAAAACCGCTTTTAATGTGCCATTTGGTCAATATGAGTGGAATGTTATGCCATTTGGCCTGAAAAACGCACCTTCTGAATTTCAAAAAATAATGAATGATAATTTTTAATCCATATTTGGATTTCATTATTGTTTATATTAATGATATCCTTGTTTTCTCAAAAACACTAGAAATGCATATTAAACACTTAGATATTTTCAAAAAGATTGTCATACAAAATGATTTGGTAATTTCTAAACCAAAAATGATTTTATTTCAAACCAATGTTCGTTTTTTAGGACATCTTATTTGCTAGGGAAAAGTTACCCCTATTCAACAATCTATTGATTTTGCCTCTAAATTTCCTGATATTATTACAAATCGGACGCAATTGCAAAGATTTTTGGGAAGTCTATATTATATATCTCCCCTTTATAAAAATTTATCTAGAGATTTGGCTCCTTTATATGATAGGTTAAAAAAGGACCATAAATCGTCTTGGACTGATAGTTATACCACTTTGGTAAAAAATATCAAACTTCATGTTCAAACTTTACCTTGCTTAACTCTTGCTAACCCGTCTTGGAAAAATATAGTTGAAACCAATGCATCTAATATTGGTTATGGTGGGATTTTAAAACAGATTAATCCTCACGATAAAACTGAATATTTGATTCGATTTCATTCAGAAAAATGGAGCGATGCTCAAAAAAAATACGTCACAGTAGCTCATGAAATGCTAACCATTGTTAAATGTGTATTGAAATTTCAAGATGATTTATAAAATCAAAAGTTTTTGATAAAAACAGATGCTCAATCCATGAAATACATGTTTGACAAAGATTTTAAACATGATGCTTCGAAATTAATGCTTGCTAAATGGCAGGCCCAGTTAGCTCCTTTTGATTTTAATATTTATTATAAAAAAGGAAGTGATAGGTATTCTCTGGATAAGAAATCTGGAAGAGAGTTATCACTTCCCTTTTTATAATAAATATCAAAATCAAAAGGAGCTAACTGGGCCTGCCATCTAGCAAACAATAATTTCGAAGCATCATGTTTAAAATCTTTGTCAAACATGTATTTCACGGATTGAGCATCTGTTTTTATCAAAAACTTTTGATTTTATAAATCATCTTGAAATTTCAATACACATTTAACAATGGTTAGCATTTCATGAGCTACTGTGGCGTATTTTTTCTGAGCATCGCTCCATTTTTCTAAATGAAATCGAATCAAATATTTAGTTTTATCGTGAGGATTAATATGTTTTAAAATCCCACCATAACCAATATTAGATGCATCGGTTTCAACTATTTTTTGCCAAGCTGGGTTAGCAAGAGTTAAGCAAAGTAAAGATTGAACACGAAGTTCGATATTTTTTACCAAAGTGGTATGACTATCAATCCAAGACAATTTATGGTCCTTTTTTAACCTATCATATAAAGGAGCCAAATCTCTAGATAAATTTTTATAAAAGGGAGATATATAATTTAGACTTCCCAAAAATCTTTGCAATGCATCCGATCTGTAATAATATCAAGAAATTTAGAGGCAAAATCAATAAATCATTGAATAGGGGTAACTTTTCTCTGGCAAATAAGATGCCCTAAAAAACGAACATTGGTTTGGAATAAACTCATTTTTGGTTTAGAAATTACCAAATCATTTTGTATGACAATCTTTTGGAAAATATCTAAGTGTTTAATATGCATTTCTAGTGTTTTTGAGAAAACTAGGATATCATCAATATAAACAATAATGAAATCCAAATATGGATTAAAAATATCATTCATTATTTTCTGAAATTCAGAAGGTGCATTTTTCAGGCCAAATGGCATAACATTCCACTCATATTGACCAAATGGCACATTAAAAGCGGTTTTATAAGAATGTTCCTTAAATATCTGAATTTGCCAATAACCAGATTTTAGATCAAATTTAGAAAAGATATTAGCATCATATAATCTTGATAGGAAATCTCTTTTATTTGGAATAGGATACCTGATCCATTTTAAATATTTATTCAATGGTTTATAATTTATCACCAACCTGGGGACACCGCGTTCTTTTTCTGCTGCATTGTTAACATAGAATGCAGTGCATGACCAAGGAGATTTAGAAGGTTTTATCAAGCCTTTTTGTAATAAATTATCAATTTCTTTTTTGCAGAATTCTACCAATTCAGCGTTCATTTGACAAGGACGAGATTTAGTGGGAATATTATCCTTCGAGAAATTATCTTCATAGGGAAGAGTCACAATATGCTTTTTTGCGATTCCAAAAGGCGCTAGGATGATCGGCACAGATATCAACAGCCATCTTAGGAAATTAATTTAATCTTTTCCTGTACCTTAGTGGATTTCAAAGTATCAAATATATTCATACTAAATAATTCAAGTTGTAAAGAATCAACATGCTTTTGTTTCATATTAATTAAAGCATTAATATCACGAGAGATAGGATTAGTGATAAAAGTATAAGTAATATTCTGATTTTCATATGTAGCAGAAAAACCTTTAGCAGTTATGCTAGTAAAAGGGTATATGGCGTTAATAAATGGGGTTCCAACTATAATTGGAGGATATAACTGATTTTTGACCAAGAAAAAGGAAATGTGGCATGCAAATTTTATTTTGGCAAATACGCGTATTAGGTAATTTATACTTTATATCTAAAGCATGTGCCGATGCGGATTTAACCATGTGAGTTGTTTTCTCAAAATACTTTGTAGGTACAAGACCTTCTTGAATACAACTAGCATCAGCTCCACTATCAATCATAGCAACATTAGTTATAGAAAAACTATTATCATTTAAAATGGTGCATTTAACATACCATTTATGAGCAGTAACAATTTGCATCATTCCTAAAAACATAATTTGTCTAGGATCAAAATTAACAGGGTTTGCAAGAGTATTTTCTTCAGCAATATTTTTCCCTTTGCTATTAGCCTTTTCTATCTGAGTAATACGGTGATCACAAATCATTTGATTTTGCTTAATGGATTTAATCTCATTTTTCAAATTCTCAATTTTAGTCTTCAAATCATCAAAAGAAGAATCTCTAGTAGAAACAGTTTGTTTATTAAGTCTGTTATGAACTTCAAATATAGAATGAGGAGTAGAATAATCGACTTCGAAATCATTCTTTTGTTTAACATAATTTTTTGAAGAACTAGCAGTATTATTAATAGCTAATTGAATAATTTTTTCACGAAGATTATTATCAGTAACTTCTTTTAAAAGTTCTATTACATTATCAGAAGTAATAGTGTTAAGATTTAAATCTTCAAATTGAGATTGTAATTTATAAAATTCGTCATTTTCACAAGAACAAATATCTCCTTGCCCAAATTTACAAGTATCACAAGCATTATTATTAACATGCTGAGTATTATCAGGAGAATCATTATTATCATCCGAACTTGACTCAGAGTCATAATCTGATTCCGGACCAGAAGTGTAAAGGAAACTATAAACCTTTTCATGAATTTCTTCATATAGTTCTAAGGTTCTTAGCTTTTCAAGCTTACAAATAGGTGCTATATGACCGAATTTTCCACATTTATAACACTTAATTTTTGCAAGCTCACGTCTAGACCTATTTTTAGTAAATCTATTAGACTTGTGAGATGATTTTCGCTCATCTCGTTCTTCTTTAGATCTTCGTCTATGTCTCTGTTTCCTATAAGGTTCCTCGGGATTGGATCTTCCAGAATCTCTATGTTTAGATTTCTGTTTGTCTGGAGTTTCTGGTAAACCAAACTGAGTACAAAAATCTCCTAGCTGAGATCTTTCTTTTTGCTTATCTATCTTAAGCTGTCGAGATAACTTTAACTCATTGCACAAATTTATGCCTTCTTGAGTGCAGACGCCTATTAATCTACCATAGGTATAACTTCCATAAGGGATCTCACCATTTTCATTTCTTAAGATCTTTTTAACTCTTACAGCAAATAAAGAGGAAAGGCCATCTATAAACTTAGCTTTCCAATACTCATACTTAGTTTCTAGAAGTTCCATCACTCTACTCATATAAGTATCTTTATACCATCTAAATTCTCCTAAAGTTCTACAACGTAGACCGTTTTAACAGAGTACGAATGGTCTCAAACTTATTGGTAAATGTACCATTAAAATGTTCTAAAATAGTTAAAACTAAAGTGTAAACGGCATCTTCTCTATTTGCCACAAGAGTCATACCGAGGTTATCAACACCTGGGGTACTAGAGACCGCATTAATTACAACAACTTTTTGTTCAATAGTCAGATAATTATCCCACCAACCCCGTAGTTGGCCAGTAAAACCTGCAATTATCATTCTGCAAATATTTCTATCGGAGTTTTGAACATTTTTGCAAATAAAAAATCTTTAAACGGGTAAAATTTGGAAATTAAATTGAGTTCAACCGAAGACTCCTTTAAAATGAGTTAAGACTTGAATGAGTTGAAATTGAACCCAATTCAAAGTATCTTAAACCCAAATCATAAAATTCTAGGCAGATTTGGCCTCATTTTTGACACCCCTAATTCCCATCAAACATATCCAGTAGCAGTACTTGGTAATCCATGACAAGACCAACACTCTAGAAATGAAATCCTAGCTTAATTATACTATCACAATAATAATCAGTATAAACCGATTTGCCAAAAATTCTTCCTATGTAACATCAAAGCTACTATCAACAAGGATAAAACAGAAAAAACCATTCAAACGACCAGCCTGTACCAGCAGTCGTGACTCTTGGGTTTAAGCAAATATGCAGCATTGAAGCCCTTTTTTTTTTCAACAGTAAGGAACATGAACTTGATCTGCAGACATCTTTATACAACAAAATGTAGCATACAAGCAATAAAGTCAAATAAATAACAAAAATTGGCACAACAAAACAATTTGCTTCAAATCTATGAGCTAAACAGTTCATCTCCTGCAAAGCATTGGAACTCGTGACTTATCCGAGCCTCAGGCAAACTTAATTGGATTGGATCATCATCTCGGTGTGGTGTTACGTAAGTCTCAACTCATATTCACCAGCCATGGTAATATATCGCACCCAAGGAAGAGCCTGATAACCACTTTTTTCAATTATCTTCAAGTAGCGAACCTAGCATGCATTAGAAGATCCACATTGGTCACAACTTTTGCAAATAAGCAGTTCCAGCTAAAAAAACAAAATAACATTTAGGCTGCCGATGCGGGTACGTTCGCCAAACTAAGCCCACAAAAAAGGTCATAAAAGGCATGATATTGTATCACGTTTTCCGTCACCAACCAGAAGAACAAGATTAGACAGAAACGTTCAATACTAAGTTCAAGAGTTAAGACTCACAAAGACTTGTTTGGTTCTCTTCTTTAGGATGCGGGGACAATCAGGCGTACACATTTAAGTTGGTTCTGTTGACTTCATCACCTCATACGTCACTTTATCAAAACTCATTTAGAGTTCCTCAGCTTATCAACTGTACTGCTACCCGCCTCCAAACCATGCTCCATCTCAAGGATAATAAATAGGGATAATACACTTTTTCCCCTGGAGTTGTCTAGTTAATCCCAAAGAACACTACAACTTTGCGGGCAACCTATGACCCTTTGAACTATTTCAAATTGGAATTATTTGGCCCTTTTCTGCTGAGTTGATGAAGGTGTCCTCCGGCGGGATTTTTTTCCCCATTCTTTCTGTCTTTCTTCCCTGTGCTGCTGAACTCGCATCCTCCATTTTTTTTTCTTCAGCTTGTTACCCTTTGGTTTCTCTTATTTACTCTTTTCAGTTTTTTAAGCTTTTTCCCCTTTTTTCCCTCTTCCTTTTTTTCTTCTTCAGCCGACTCTTCTTGTTCTTATTTTCCAGTCTATTAATTTAATTGTATTAGCTTTTTCAGTTCTTTATTTTTATTTTTTCCGGCAGGCAGTAATTAGTAGTTAATTTCTGAATTAATTTTCTCTTAACGCATTGAATCCTCGACTCATAATGGTTTCTCAATACGATGGACTAAATGTGGACATGTATAACTAGAGTGCTCTAGGAATTTGACAGAAGGAAATACTGAATTATCCAACTGAGCTACAGCTATTTAGGACTCACCTGTATACCCGAAACTGTAAAATATGGTATCTCAAATTTCACACGTATAGGAGCTTTTCTTTCAGGAACTGCTTCTTCTGCTGTAATGCTGGGAAGTCTAAACTCTGCTCTCAACATATATTCCTGAAAATGAAATTAGAATTAGCATAAAAGAGATCTCAGTGAGAGAACAAATGGCACAAAATAACTGAGTTAAACCTTCAGCTATGTCTAAGCGCACGCTTACCTTACCACCTGGAAAAGATTTTATCTTCCAAATCAATGCATCCTTTTCAGGTGCATAAGTAGATGATCCCATTGATGTACGAACATCTGGATTAGTTGCATCAGTTGGAATGGGCAACTCAATTTCAACATTAGTTGCAGTGCTGAAATTGTCAAATAAACTAAAAACTGAACCAGCAACACATTGTAATATCATAATGCATCTCATCCAAACTCCTACAGATTAAATGATGCAGCTAAAATTAGGTGTGTAGCATAGTACAAATGGTCATACCTTCTCTCCTTGAACTGGCTTCGTGCTTTAACCAGAATTTCCACACGGCTCTTAGAGTGTCTTTCCACTTGGGCTTCTACCCACACAAGAGGCTTTACCTGAAAGTAAGTAGTACTCACGTTTTAACCTATTGGATCAATGAAGGCCCTAAAAAGATTTCAGTCGGACAGAGAGCACCAAAACATTATTGTACCTGTGTACTGAGTCTGTAGGTCATAACTTCGAAAGCCCCATCAGGAGGTATGAATGATATAGTACGGTCATTCTCAAATCGGGCCAAACGCACACACCTAAGTTAAAGTAGAAGTTATAAAGTGACGGCCGAAATAGGATGTAAGAGAGGGGAAAGGGAGATTGGTTGAGTGGGAGAGAGATGGGTTACAACTTGAACGTGGTAAAGTTCTATTATAGAAAAGCCTCCAGATTTTTTAATTTTAAAAGGGGAAGCAAGGATTTTCCAATAAAAAACTGAGGACCACCCACTCTCCCCCCACTTGCTTACTCTATCGGAAGTTTTAAAATATTATACTACATTTCCCATAATATCATGATTTGTCCCCCTACTCCCACACCCACAGTGGGCCAATTCTGCATAAAGAATATATGCAAAAAGATGTTATAACAGTTGAACCACATACTGATGAAACTTGATATCATCTAGATCAATAGCCTTCCCCTTAGCATTACGTCCTTGTGCTTCCAGCAATACTCTATCATTCAGACCAAGCTTACACTCCGGCATACCACTGCAAGAGAAAAACATTATGACTTCAGACCAGTACCACTCAATTAAACGGCTGGGTAAAGAACAAGATCTCAAAATTGAGACTAAAGAAAAGTGGCATGGTGGCATTTTGCAACTGGTTTACATTTAGCACGAGTTGGATTGCATTTAAACTAGTGAAAACCTTATGGGAGATCAAAAGGTATGCATTTGTTTAAATCCTAGATGTTTTCATAGACATGCACTAGTGATGCTACTAAAGAGGCAGTTCATCAGAAAAATGAGGAGGAAATGCAGCAAGAAATAATTCCATCACCTCAACTGTGTAGATCTCAAGTGAAGGCTTGGAGAACAAGGTTGCAACTTACATGTAAATATGACCTTAGTGATGACAGAATCATAATCAGTATAGAACATTTTCACACTGCTAGAAATAGTTCAAAGCATATAAAATAATATTTAAGATCAGACAGGACACATATTTAGAAACATCCCAGAGGTTTTGGGCTTTATCTTGGCTTCTGAAATAACTGTTTTAATCTTCAGAAAAGGGGCACCAATCTCAACTTTCACTGAAGTTAACACTTCTGATGTATAATGTCATAAACGAGAACCACTACAAATGTCCCCATAGTTAATAGAGTTCTTACAATCATCAATCTTATATACAACAGGGTCAAGCCCTTTGTGTTAAGAAAATTATACTCCATCTAACACATTAATGGCCAAAAGTCTGTTGGCAAAGCCATATATGTTGGCTATACAGGTACAGTTGCTCTGCACCTTATGACATTAACAGTACCTACCTGTTTTCACTTTCCCCAGCTGATGTTCTAAGGTCAAAATCAGCTCCAAAGTTCTCACTTTTTCCACCTATGGCAATGATTGGAATTTTCTTTGATTGAAGTTTACTTTAACAATTATATAAGCTAAATACAATTAAGAGAGAACAGTTTTTTAATTCTATGAAGCAGCTAACCTTGCCAAAAATTACTTCTGATTATACACCTCTACTTTTACAATGAGGGGAATGGGAAGGAATAATATGTACTTCAAATTTGAAAATTGGTGGCTCGAGAAGGAAGGCTTTGAAGAAATGATTGGTGGATAGTTGCCTTCATTTGTAATTCTGGGGAGGCCTGATTTCATTCTGTCCAAAAAAAAAAAAAACTGAAAATGCTAAAGTTGAAGTTGAAAGAGTGGAACAATGAAGCTGCGGAAAATTATGAAGTTAGAAATGTGACTGTTGAGAAGGGTCGAAGCTATGGATAGATACATGGAAGAAAGGGATTTAATTGATGAAGAGATGGTGAAAAATGCAAACATACTAACGGAAATGGAAGATATTACCAAGGCAGAGGAGATCTCCTAGAGACAAAAGTCCAGGTGCTGATGGTTAAAACAGGGAGATAGAAGCACCTTTGTTTCAGAAAATAGCCAATGCCAACAGACAATACAATCACATCGACAAATAGAGGTGGAGGGGGTAACCAAGGAAGAACCAGAGAAAATTGAAAGGGAGGTTCTTGACATTTATGAAAAAATTTATGGGGACAAAGAGTTGGGGACAAATATGGAAGGCTCACCAAAAGTAACTGTAGAGGAAATTGTATGGCTACAAACACCTAATAATGAAGAAAGCTCTTAATGTTATAAAATAATATGCTTGTGACAAAACTCCGGGACCGGATGGGTACACAATGTTCTCCTCAAAAAATGTTTGTTTAAAATAAGAGATGTTACGAGGACAAATGACTTTTTTCACCATCAGGAGAGATTTGGAAAAGAGTTCCAATGCTACTTACATTGCTTAATTCCCAAGAAGAAGGAAGCCAGGGGATTGAAGGATTTTAGGCCAATTGGTCTAACTGGGATCTTCTACAAGATAATAGCTAAATTGCTCACAGAAAGGTCGAAAAGAGTTGTGCCAAAGCTAATTTCCAACTCTCAGATGGCCTTCTTGAAAGGGAGACAGATTATGGATGCGGCACTTACTGCAAATGAATACAGTGATTCCACACAAAGGGAGAAAAATACAGGTATCATGTGCTCGACATTGAGAAGGCATACAATCCTGTTAATTGGGGTTTCTTTTTAGACATACTTAAAGACATGAGGTTTGATAGGAAGCAGCACAATCAGATTCTCAGTTCTCATTAATGGCTCTCCACAGAGTTTATTCGTTGCTAGCAAGAACAAAAGTGGGGATTTGGTACTGCATAAGCAGAGTCAGATCCTCAGTTCTCATTAATGGCTCTCCACAGAATTGCTTTACAACTCAAAAGGGTATTGGGAAGGTGATCCAATTTTTTCTGTTTTTGTTCTTGCTGCTGACGCTTCACCTAAGCAAATTGCTTAACTTTCCTGTAAACCAGAGTTGGATCAGAGGTCTCAAAGTAAGCAGTGGGTCACACAATCACCTGTCTCTCTCACATCTTTTATATGCTGACAATACCATAATCTTTTGAGGTGAGGCAACTTAGTTACATGAGATTGATCCTGAAAGTCTTTTAAAGTTGTATCAGGTTGCACATCAATTGGTCGAAAAGTAGACTTCTCCCAGTTAATCAAGTTTAGAATTCACAGGTTCTAGCAACAGTTTTGGGGTGCAATACTGATAGACTTCCTACTATTTATTTGGGCTTACCTTTAGGGGTAAAACATATATCATATTCCATTTGGCAAGGTGTGATTGAGAGGTATGAGTTAAAGGTTCTCTCTGATTGGAAGAATCAATACCTTTCTTTTGGAGGTCACTTGATTCTAATTAATAGTGATTTGGATTCCATGCCCACATACACTATGGCTATGTTTTGGTTTTCAATGCCTCTGAAGGTGGAGAAAAGGTTGGACAGATTGAGAAGAGATTTCTTTCAGCAAGTTAATATGGCAAGCAAGACCTTTAACTTGATCAGGTGGGACATTGTGATTCTGAAGAAAGAGGGTGGAGCACTAGGTATCAAGAATTTAAGGGCGCAGAATAGAAGTTTCTTAATGAAATGGCTATGGAGATTCAATTTTGAAGGCACTTCTTTCTGGAGGGAAGTTACAACAGAGAAATATGACCTCCTGAATGAATGGTCCTCTAATATGGGCTATCCACCACAAGGAGTAGGTATCTGGAGAAATATCCGGGTTCTATGGCTTGCTTTCTCAGCTAACATTGGTATCAAAGTGGGCGATGGCAGAAAAGTCTCCTTCTGGAAGGACACCAAATTCGGCATCCCCCTCTCAAAGATCAATGTCCTATCTGTTTTAGTATAGCACGAGATACAAAGCTCACTGAAGAACAAAGCAAAGAAGGAGAGAGAACTGGAACATACTTCTAAGAGGGAATCCAAATAACAGGGAAAAGGAGAGTTCTGTAGAATTTATTGGTCTTCTAACTTCATTTAAAGATCTTAACAACAGTGAGGATAGCTTGATATGGAAGGGGCAACGACATGGTTGTTTCACAGTGACCGTTACTCTTTGCTTATCAGGAACCAATACACACATGGCCCATGGAAACAGGTGTGGAACTCCAAAGAACCAGTGGAAGTAATGTGCTTTGTGTGGTAGTGAACAGAGAAGCTGCTTCATTCCAAGATAATCTACAAAGGAGGGGCATCCAACTAGTCAATAGATGCTATTTGTGTGGAAAGGAAGAAGAATCTAGTAACCATCATTTCCTTCATTGTTCTTTCACTTTACAGATATGGTAGATGTTCTATATTATTTAGGCCTTCAATAGGTCATGCCAGTGTTGAACTCTGATTTGATGTTCCATTGGCATAAAAAGTACCTATTTAAGAGATTGAAGAAGGCACAGAAAACTATACCTGCCCATATTTGGTGGTGCGTTTGGAGAGAAAGGAACAATAAATGTTCTGAACTCTGCAACAACTCCATTCTGAAGACCAAAATGTACTATCTACTTTTGATTTCTTTTTGTGGTAAATTGGAGTGGATAGATGATGTTGAACCCCTGCTACAGATGATAGAAACTTGTTTTTGAGAGAGAAGGTAACATTAGGTGATAGAAACTTTTGTATACTTCAGTTCTTCCCTGGGGGTTTCATTTTTCTTTTAATGCAATTTTTTCTCCCCTACCCTTTCTTGCTCAGAATTCGGATGTAATCTCAACACTATCTTAGTGCTATTTGTCGTATAGGAAATCAACAGTACTTACCATTTCAATAAAATACAGTGCAAAAGTTCTTTTAAAACCAGTACTTCCACCTTAATGGTATTGATAGTCCAGACTACAGCCTCACCAATTTTTCAATTTTAAGGACCTTGTTTACCAAGAGAAAATGTTTTCGAAAAAATTTGGCCAACCAAACATGAGAAAATAGCAAAACATTTTTTGGAATATGTTTTCCTCCATGCCGAACACACCCTAGAACACTGCTGGTTATGACGGCGAGAAGTAGCCAGTACGAAACTTGATTTTTTTGTGGTGATTCTCAGGGAGACAAGTAAGCAATTGATGATAGAACTTTTTTGGGCTGGCTTGGATAAAGATTGAATGCAAATCTGATTTTTTTATTACCATGACAAGAAGGATAAAGTCAAAAATCCTTTACCACCTATAGACATGAAATAGATATTTAAAACCCACTCATGCTAGGGAATCATACACTTGACATTTCACTTTTACCGATACAAGTACTAATATGCAAAAAGTGACACATACATACATAAATACAGCTATATCTAGGAGAAGTGCAAACCTCAAGTATGTCCGCATCTTCAATGCACCGACAACATCCGACCTCACTATTTGCCCATTGCTATTAACAAGTATATTAACACTCTCCACAACATCCAAAAATACCTGAAAGAAAAATAAAATTAAATATAGGCTACTAAAAGAAGCTGTCTATTAAATAAAACATAAAACTTACTTCATTCTTCTTGTATTGGATCCCTTCACTGCGCCAGGACACAGCATTTGTAACTGCCATTGGAGGCCTTTGTGTAACCTCCATTCTATATGCATCAGTTTTTATAAACTCACTGAGAATTTTTGCTTCAGTATATTGAGGATAACCAAAGTCCATCATTTCATCAAGTAATTCATACTGCACAAGACAACATAATTCCAGTCACAGCCAGTACTTAATGATTCTTTTCCGGCCACATACTTTTTTTTCAAAAAGAAATAAAATGTTCCTTGTACCACTACAACAAAATTATCTCGTAGGGATTCCTCTTCTAGCTCTTCAAAGTAATGCTTAAAGACCTGCCAGCAAACCAAATAAAAAGAAATGAATAATTCTCCCCAACTACTCAACAAATAAATTCATCTCAAACCAGCATACTAAGAGCACATATTTAAATGCAATTGAATAAAGTAGATATTTTTCTGTATAACGATAGTTGAGTTGTTAAAGTAGTTAAAAGGGTCATGTGACTGTCATGGGTGTTGGTCAGGGAGGCGGTTAGAACTTAGAAGAACACTTACATAGGCTCTATAAATGTATTAGTGCGAGGTAATTCATTATGGCTTGGCTAATAAAAATCTCCTCTTCTCTTCTTTGTAAATCTTCATTTACGAGAAGTTCAAATCTGCTGACTCAATTTACTTCATGCATAGAAATTGACTGAGTTGTTTTAACACGGCAAAGATGCCTGAAGCATGGAGATGGAGTATGATGATTCTATTGTACAAAAACAATGGTAACATTCAAAATTGCAACTATAGGGTATCAAGCTGCTAAGCCACACTATGAAGGTTTCGGAAAGGGTGGTGGACATGAGGGCGAGGAGGGTCGTGACTATTTCCAAGAACCAGTTCGGATTTATGCTAGGACGCTCGACTACAAAAGTCGAGTGTGTGGAGCAGTATAGAGAGAGGAAGAAGGACTTACACATGGAGGTTCCCAAGGAGGTTCTATGGAGGTACTTGGAGGCTAGAGGTGTACCTATGTCGTACACTAGGTTAATTAAGAGCATGTACGATGGAGCTAAGACTCGAGTAAGGATAGTGAGAGGAGACTCGGATCACTTTCTTGTGTTGATAGGATTGCACTCGGGATAAACCCTTAGCCCGTTCTTACTTGCCTTGGTGGTGGATGTATTAAGTCAAGGTGAGGTGTCATGGTGTAAGTTATTTGTGGGTGATGTGGTTTTGACTGAAGAGACTCACGATAAAGTTAATGCTAAGATGGAGGTGATGAGACAATATCCAAAGGGTTGAGGTTTAGCAAAACCAAGACTGAATACTTGGAGTGCAAGTTCACTGATGTGACACATGCGGCTGACGTGGAAGTAGGGCATGATACATAGGCCATCCATAAGAGACGTAGTTTCAAATATTTTGGGTTTATTATCCAAGGAAATAGAGAAATTGAGGAGGCTGTCACTGACCGTATTGGTGCAGGGGATGAAATGGAGGCTTGCATTCGAAGTCCAATGTGATAAGAAGGTGTCACCTAAACTTAAAAACAAGTTTTAGAGAGTGGTGATTAGACCAACTATGTTGTATGGGGTAGGGTGTTAGCCAGTCAAGAACTCTCACATTCAAAAGATAAAAGTGGCAGAGATGCGATTGATGTATGAGTATACTAGGAGAGATAGAATTAAAATTGAGAATATCTGAGATAAGGTGGGAGTGACTTCGGTGGTAGACAAAGATGTGGGAAGCGAGGTTGAGATGGTTCGGTCATGTGATGAGGAGATGCATGATTACCCAGTGCAGAGATGTGAGAGATTGTCTATGGATGGATTCAAGAAAGGTAGAGGTAGACTGAAGAAATATTTGGGAGAGGCAATTAGACAGGACATGGTGCCATTGCAGCATACCAAGAACATGACCATGAATAGTAAGGTGTGAAGGACATGAATTAGGGTATAAGGGTTAGTAAGTACTCCCTCCGTTCCATTTTATATGGCACCCTTTCCTTGTTAGCCCAGCCAAAAATACTATGTAATTAGAAATAATTTGAACTTTCAAATTTCTTTTTTACTTTACCCTTAATAAAATGATTTACCACCACATAAATATCTAAGGATTGTTTTACACCACAAGTTTCTAAAGTCTTTCTTTTTTTCTTAAACACCATGCCAAGTCGAACGGTACCACATAAAATGGTACAGAGGGAGCAGTAGTGCGTCCATACTAGTAGGTAGGAGTGCATTGTCTTGTTGTCCTTACTAATAGTTGTAATCCTACTCTTGTAGTTTTTTGTTCTTCGATTTATGTTACTATCTGTAGTTCCGTGTTGTTTGATCATAGTATTAAATTGTTGTAATACTATTCTGCTACTATCCGTTGTTTTTATTACTATCTATTGTCTCTTCATACTACAATACCTCTCTTTTGGATGACTAGGGTAGTTTCAAGTACCAAGGTGCCATCCGCCAAAATTTGGTGACAGTTGGTTAGTTGGGGGGGTAGAAGAGCACTTTAATAGGCTTTGTAAATGTATTAATGCAAGGTAGTTCATTTTGGCACAAATGATTAAAAAATCTTCTTCTCTCTTCTTCACAATAAAGCTTTATGTACTAGAAGTTTAGATCTGGTGATTGAATTTACTTGCATGCATAGAAATTGAGCTAAATCAGGTGAAGCAAGCAAAATGTCAATGTCACTTACATCGACAACACGGTGTAGAAACAGAAGAATACTAGCAGCATTACAATTCTGCCTTGATGCGGTCATGAGGTATACATTATTGTGCTGTATAAACATATATGTCACGCCATTATCATATGCAACAGGATCTTGAGGGTCACCCTGCAAGTGATCAAATTTTAGCACTTAAATTAGTCAGGAAAAGTAAACTCTATCTTCTCCAACTAAGTGTTCATAGTCAGTTGTCTATGAAAGAAACAAAAAGAAGATCAGTATAAACCTGCAGAATGTGAAGAAACTATTGAAATCTGTATCAACTCAACTATAACTTCCTAACTTGATTCTCTTTTCACAACATTTTCATCATTTAGAAAAGAGGCAACCTAATCAATGGTAAATCATTCATGAATAATAACTCAGATTGAAGCTTCAACGAACATATTTACCAAACTACAAGATTTCAAACGTGCTAAACTACTTATAAAACGGTCTTTCATTCCTGTTTACTCTATTTAGCATTAAAATGCAGCATTCCCACTAAATGCATTAACTTAGATAAAGTCTATTTAGCTTTAAAATGCAGCATCTCCAGTAAAAGCATTAATTTGCATAATTCTAGTCTCAGAGGCAAACTTGCATTTCCAAGTTAAATAAAATTGGCAATATACATTAAGAGAAGCGAAGATACTGCTTCAAACCAGCAGTGGCATTTGCTTCTAAAGCGAGTTATAATTCGGAACCAACTGAATGTTGTACATTCTAGATCTGTCTTCTGACCGTAGTCGAAATGTGCAGACATTTTGACAAATAAATCTGGAGATAAGAGAAAAAAGAGCAAGAGAAAACCTCTTTCTCAAGGAGCTTGCTGAAGAATCGTTCGGCCTGGACGGAGGAGACATCTCCACGGAAATCACGCCAAACCAGTACTCTGCCTTTGATGTCAAGGAGGAACAGCGCCGATGCCGCCCCTGCCATGTGATGTAGCAGATCGCGAATCAGAATCGGCGAATATAGCGATCTCTGATGAGATCTAGAGGTGATTGAGAATCGATTTTATAATTTGTTATGATTTAAGGCACTATAGATTCAGATGGATTATCCAATCAGCTAACTCAATTTTTCACATTATCGATTCATTGCATTTGTTTGCTTTGTGATCCAAATGTAGCTCCGATCAACTTATTACTATGTTTTTCACATCTCAATCTATGGACCTCCTTGGGGGACATAATGCCCAATTGTGTCATCTACAATCTATACATGGCCAAAATAGGGTTTGGTTTGCATTTTTTTAATATCAAATTAAATTATTTTTATTGAATTTTTAAATATTTAAATCAAATCAAATTAATAAAATTTGGGGTTTCAAATTCATGTTTTTGGGGGTTTCCGTAAAGTATTCCTACGAAAATAACTTATGTTTCAAATATTTTTTTTAGTTCTATCAAAACATAAACTATCTAAGGTGTCTCTTAAGAAAATAACACAAAATATGATATGAATAATGACACTAAAATATTCAATAAAAACTAATTATGAAATTGCATTAAAGAAATATTGTAAATTAATACGTCATAATAAAAATGTTCATAATTTATAAGTATTAAATCATGTTAACATAAGTCTAACAAGTATTAATTACATGATTAAAAAAATTAAAATAAATTATTTATTTTAAATGTCTAAACCAATATAAAGCTAAAGAAAAAAATATTAAACATTATTCTCATTCTTAGTATCGAATTAAGAAAAAAAACTGTCAACATTAGAATTATTATTATTATTATTATTATTATTATTATTATTATTATTATTATTATTATTATTATTATTTAGCATATTTGATTTTGATTTTGAATTAAGGTTTATTAGGGTTACTAATATCTATAGATATATACTAATATCTATGGACTATAACATTTATAAGACCATTCAAAATTCTAAGTTTCAAAAACTTGAAATAATATGTTAAAGGATAAAAATCATGAAAAACTATAAGAAATATTTAGAAAGTGTACCAAAGTAAATATTTCTATGTATAATATATAATGTCGGGTTGATTTGGTCTCGAATTGACTTTTTTTAGTTAAAACCAACTCAACCCAAGCATAGTCAAGTGTTTTTTCAATACTAAACCAAGTCCAAGCAAACCTGCAGCTAGATTCTTTTTTAATTTGACTCAATTTGATGTTTGTTTCGATTTTCGATTCAATTATGTTCATCTGTAATGGCCAATATTTAGCCATATATTTTTAAATATCTTTAATAAATAATTTTTGAGTGAAGTTTTATGTATTTGGTCATAATTTTTTTTTAAAAAAGATTATTTAATTTTATTAAAAAAATATAATTTATATTCTTAAGTTTTAAAAATGATTTAAAATACCAATATATTTATATTATTATTTTATAATGAGCATACACTATGACAAAAATAAATTATAAATTTCAATTTATTTATAAAGGAGCATTCAGTTTCTATATATTATATTTAACAAATTCTATGAAACAATATTATTAGATACTGATAACGCTCAAATGTCCTCCTTAAAATCAATTAAAAGGGACAACAGTCATAGTCAATAAAAAAACTCAATGAAGAGTCGGGATTGAATCTCATAGAGAATGGTATATCGTGGAGAATTCCTATCCAAAAAAATGGATTTTAAGATTGCTCATCAATAATAAGAGCTAGTGGGTGGATAATTCCACCAATTTAATATAAAGCTTTGTTTATCAATTATCGCAATTAAAATAAAATGTCCAAGAGATAAATAAGCAATCTAGGGGTGCGGAGATAGAAAATTGATGTCACATAGGGGTAATTGTGCTGCTCTATAGTGATGAACATTCATGAATAAGCTAAGTCATTTTCATTGACATTAATCATCTCTCAATCTCTAAGCATATATGCATAGAATCTCATTTCGGTCTCATCTAAGTGTCAACCTAAACAACCAAATATCTTACTCTATTCTGTCTTTCAAGAACATGGAGAATAGATCTGATCCATAACCTCTATTTCAAGCTAGTTACAGACATCAAATCTAAATTGTTCGTATTGGACTGATTACCCACTCCAATCAATCTCTTTCGAGCATTAACCGGATATCGGAAGTAGGAATTAAGCTTGCAACCTTAACACATAAATTAACCCCATGCAAATTAGACCAAGTTCATGTATGAACAACAACAAAATAGAGCATAGCACAATACCCACTACATTGAATCAACACCTAACCCCATAATTGCACCCTTAGATCTTGGGGTTTTAGCCATCCATTACAAAAGGTAAACAGATTATACCTTCCATGAAAGCAGCCATGAGTAACATGAAATTAAGCAATTACAAGTAAACCCATTTTGAATTCAACTTCAATTTGTCGATTTCAATCACAAAGTTTTAAAACCCCAAAAACTAGAAAAGTGTTATTCTAAGATAAAGTTTTCTCTCTAAGCTCTTCACACACTCTGATATTCTCTATTCTATGTCATTTTATTTTATTTCTATCTCCTTTGGGATTTTTATAATTTTCCAAAATTAGGCCTATATGACTCAATAGGCGAATTAGTCTGGCTCGCCGCCTCAGCTCGCCTTTTGATGCCCTTAGGCTTCAGGTGTTTGAATCTATGTTGGAGAACTCGATTGAGTCAGTCTTTCACGTTCGGTGAATCGCTGAGTATCACCTTCATTTGTCATTAGAGCATTCAATCTGTAACATCTCACAAATTGAAATAATTAGGAAGAAGCTAATAATTGAAAATAGTCATTTTTGGAAAGAATGAAAATCTAGAAATTTTATTATGTTAGAATAAGTTGAGTTTTGGCCAAATTCAAACGGTCATAACTTCTAGCTCAGGATGAGTTAGAGGTACTTCCAGACATGGTAGGAAAGGTCTTGGAATGATCTTTCCAACGCCACTGAGTTTGCACGATTTCGAGTTCGTATGAATGAGTTAAGTCTTAGAAGTTGGGCTGTTGGAATAAGGAAAGTCCAATCCGAATTTTGAAAGGGTCGTTTAGTCTTTTTCTTGCCCAATTATTTTATTTCGTTTTTGGTAATTAAGTTAGGGTCTAATTAGAATTAGATCAGTTTACACTTTTACCAAAATATGCTAGGGCTTGGAGAAAAGAGAAAAGAAGAGAAGAAAGGAGAAGAGAAGCAAGATTCGTCAAAATCGTTGAGTTTAGCTTGTGGATTTCATCGGGGGTAATCCCTACAAGATATGTGAGATCACATAGTGTTGGGTTAGTTCACCCACGCGACCAACATGTTAAATTCAGCGATTTTCGTCCTAAGAGAGCTATAATTTGATATTCTTGAGTTGTGTTCTTAAATTGTTTTCATTCTTGAACTTACATGTGATTGATAGGTTTTCTTGAGATGTTTTAGCAATGTTAAGAGTTGTTTCGAGTTAGATTCTAGTGTACATGTTTTGGGTATCTAAATCTAAGAAAGTATTGAGAAAAGGAATCCTTTTAAAATGATTTAGGATCAGTAAATGAGTTGAAAAGTTTGTCAGATCCACCTGGGGAGGGCCAAGAGCATCGCACCCCCATAGCGCTAGGAAGGCTGGGGCGGTGCGTCAGGGATGCACCCGGATCATCGTTTTTCACCAGTTTTTTGTCGTTTAGCCTATTTAAGTCCTTCCAAAGTGTACTAACAGTTTCCATTGATTCTAACTACTCCAAATGACTTCTTAACATCTAGAAATCATCCAGAAACATGAATCTATAAATTCAAATTTAAGGAAAGTTAAGAGCCAAGTCTAGGAAATTCTCAGAGTCTTTTCAAGAAGTCTTTTGCAAATGTTTTTAACTTTGTTTTAAGACTTAAAGATCAAGTTGAGTAAAGAGTAAAGGTTTGAATTTCACTTCTTCAAAGAAGTATATTGAAACTATGTATTCCCAAAGAGTTTAAAATGTTTTTACATTTAAATAAGAACGGAAACTGAGATTTCCAAAGAGTCTTTGAGCTAGTTTTCAGAAAAGAGTAATCGCTTTCTAAATGAAGCAAGAGAGGAAACTTTGATTTCCAAGATAACTTTTAAGCTAAGTTTTTGAGCAATTATCTTATATCACAGAAAGAAGTACGTTTTTAAACATAAGATCTAGTATCATATTTTGGGAGTAGTATTGAGCACCGATATGGGGGAGAGTTCAGACAACTCACAGCCCCCATAAACCATGTAGCCATCATGGGTAGAAAAGGGTCATACTTTTTAGATGATTCCTTTAGTGCCTTTTAGCATAGACTAATGGATCCACTTAGTAGTTTAGGTTCTATACTCCCGGAAAGGTATAGGACGGCCCTGGCAGCGTAAAACAAAATGTTGTATCATCATAATAGCTCTTACGTGATGGTTGTCGGTTAGAAAGACTCCCAGAGAAGTAATTGTATTCTTATATACACAGTTTATTGTATCTTTACATACATTTCAGATTTATATGTATCTTTGCATACACACAGAGTTGACATCATGTTTTAAACAACTTTTCTTTATATTGCACTTGTTTTAAACTGCTTTATATTGAAATGAGTTCAGTTATGTTGAGTTGAGTTGAACCAGGTAAGTTCTTCAGATTCTTTTCAAGCCTATATTGTGTTTAGCATTCCAACTCGCATACTCATACATTCAATGTACTGATGCTAGTTGGCCTGCATCTTATTATGATGCAGACACAGGTAACTAGGATAGGCATCCAGCACATCGTTGATCCAGTGAGCACTCCAGAGTTAGTTGGTGAGCCTCCTTACATTCCGGAGGACTCCTTTTATTGCTTTTAGGTACTTTGTTAGTTCATTAGGATGTCGTGGGTTTTTCCCGACATCCATTTAAGTTGTTTTATAGGCTTCATAAATAGTCAGATGTTAGTTCTTTAGTTTTTTTCATTGACTTTATCATCTCATATATTAAGACTTGAGTTTCCATTTTGGCCAAGTTGAATGTTTGACTTTTGAGAATTCTCAGTATTTTATTATTTAAGTGTGTATAGTGTTTTTGATCATTATAAATATGCATAGAGTATTCCGCTAAGTTAAGTAAGCCAAGCCAAGGGTTCGCTTGGGGCTAGCAATGGTTCTCGAGTGCCATCCACGTACGGGGTGTAAGCTCGAGGTGTGACACAATATTTTCTTTTCACATTGTCACTTTGGGTGATGTTTATCAAGGTCGTCTTTATCATTTGGATCATCGCCTTCTTCACTAGAGTCCACCGACCTGCTTTGATAGACACAAGTGTTATGCACTGTCATGTTCGGCGAGGTCGTGCTCAATTTGCAATCTACCCTTCTTGTTAGGCAATCAACAATGAATAGTATACACTTATTTTTGCATTTTTTGTCATTCTTTCAAACATCATTCCCTGCAATGTCCAATTGTCTTCATAGCTACAAATCATCAAAATTAGGAATTGAAGACACTAATTATTGAGCTAAATAAACCTTAAATGAGTGCAAATCTACCACTCATCAATGCCCCCTACTTAAACTTTTTCCTGTCCTCAAGTAAATCAAGAACACAAAAACCTCAATAAGGGTGTCTACAACAGTACTCAATGAAAGCTAACATGCAAGTGCCATAGAAAGACTACCCTCAATCAACATGCTACCCTCAATCGTGATCAAAAAGCTTAAAATGATGACTAGTTGATCTCAACACAATCTGAAGCTTGCTCTAGGTTTTTTTTCTAATGCAAGAACATATTTCAACAATTGCATTCAAGTGCCCTCATATCAAGAACGATTTCATGCTCTCACAAGAAAATTAACAAAGGTGTATGGAATCAATGAAACTCTCACTCTCTCAAAAGAGAAAGACATGCAGGCATTGTCCCATAGGTTTGCCCATATTTTCCAATCATCACCTATCCTAGTTCATGCAAGATCTTAAGGGTATTTTAGGTTTGTAATGGGCTGAGGGTTAAGGTATGGTCAATTTGAATTGGTGATTTTACCTTTTCAAAGTATTGTTTCAATTATTATCACCTCTTCTCAAGTTTTTTTCCTTCATTTTCATTTGATAACTCAAACTTTGACTTGTCACTCAATTTATTTGGAATTCCCTTTATTTCATTCACTTCTCTTTTTCATTTTTTTCATTTTTCAAAAGCATTTCCGCCGTAATGACTTTTTTTATAAGGAGGGATTCCTTCTTTTTGTAACAACTTTCAAAGTTGAGTCTTATTTCATTTTTCTTTATCCTTCACTTGACTTTCATTCTTCCTTCCTTTCCACACCCGAACTTATACTGTTGGCCTAAGTTGGCTATCTAAACATAACAATGTTTTAATAAGGATTTTTGGTGAGAAGGAAGGGACAATTTGGTTCAAGAGGCTTTCTTTTGTTTTTTTTATCAACAAATAGGTTAGGCTCAAATGGTGCCAAAATGGATGCACACCTTCACAAGGTAGTCACAAAGGATTATGGAAAATTTGATTCTCTTTGAATTGTTTTCCATGATCATGTCTCACATTTACAAAGATTCAAACAATTGGACTAACAAGACAAATTCTAGGACTCCACATACATGCTTTCAAGTAAGACCTCACCACACATAGAACTTTGAAATACACTCATTTAGCATATCCCTAAAAGATCGAAAGCATACGTGCGATGTTCATTGCAAGTCTCACATAAAAATGCAACTAGTCAAGAAAAAGATTCAAAGAGATCGCTGAAAAGTGCAACTACATCGATTTCATTCTCACAACACAAACACTATACATCATGCTCATCATGAGTACTATTCAAGACATCGATATTGAACACAATCGATCCTCAAGTTGTTATCAATGAAACTCCAAGAATTTCATGATTTTTTTAAACTCATGGGGGGTTAAAAAATCAAGAATGAACAAAATAAAACAAGAGACACACTTTAACCAAAAGAGCACTATAATAAAAACAAAAGTAAAGTACCACAATTATTCAAAACTCAAAATAACAAAATACAATAAAAAAGAGGGACTATTGGCTCAAAGGCCCTTACCCCCACCAAAAACAATCAAGCAGTATCCTCAATGCAATATAAACAAAAGTAGGGGAGGATGAGATAAAATGGTCCCCTGACAGGCTATGCCTGTGGAGCACTCTCATCTGGAGTTTAAGGTGGGGAAGCCTCAAGAGGGGCATCAATTCCCGATGATACGTCCAAACTTACACCTCAATTAAGAGATATAAACGGTCGAAGTCAATTTATAGAACTCAACGTGAGTTGAAGTCGATTCCACAGAGAATTTCTTTACAAAAATGATTTCACTGTCGTGTTTTACTCAAATGTCATTATTATTTCCTAAATAAACAATTACTGAAAGTAAAATGGGTTTAGCGTTAAGGCTTTGGTAACCAAAGTTGTAAAGTAAAGTCTAATTCAACAATGAACAAAATATCAGTTTTGAAGTTTTTTCAATAATTACTGAAACTAGGATTGTGTTCCTCATAATGTTGCATCTAATGTTCTTCCGTAGTTGAGTTTCAAGCAATTTACCTCTACAAACTACATGCGAGTCAGCTATATCTGACACTTCTTAGTCTACTCAGATAATCTTCACTCAAGTCCTCTCAGTCGTAGAGTGTTACACAATTTACCCTCGCCTACAATGGTGTTAAGGTTCTTTTCGAACTCGAACTTTGACTCCATTTAGTTAGATTAGTTTAGATTTTTCCTAACTATCATTTTTCTCTCGAACAAATGATAGATACAAGCTCACTCTATGCATGCACACATTAGAATACATTAGTAAAGAAAACTAAACTACAGTTTGTAACCATAAATTGCCTTTCACTCGCTTTACGAAATCACAATTAGAATTATGTCATGGATCCCACAACCCCAGTTGTAGTGTTTAGCCACTCATGATTTCACCTAAATGTTCAGAAATATCGAATGAAAACATGTTAGAAAGTACTTACGAGAATAAGCAATCAACAACCACTTTGATAATTCAAGAACCGAAAATCCGAACTTCAAATTTAATTCAATGTTCAAATCCAAAATCATAAAATTAATTCAATGTTCAAACTTAACTCTTTAGTAAGTCTTTAGTAACTGTTAGAATATACATTTCTTTTAATTTTGGTGCCATCGCGGGTTGGGTCAGGTATTGGTAAGACTGGGTGGGTTGTGGACGACGGACCGTGAAAGTGCCCATGAAGGTCACCATGGTTCGTATAGCGGTCCGTGAAACTGACTTGGGGGCAAAATACTTACCTGTGGTTCATGAGAGGCTAGATGATCCGTACAAGTCCTGACGGGCCGTGAACCCTTTCGCAAACCGTTTTCTTGCAATTTCCAGTAGCTCCCTTAGGTTGGTACTAAGATTGACGGACCGTGAAGTTGCCCGTGAAAGGCACCACAGTCTGTGAGGCTGCCCATGAAGGGCACTACGGTCTGTGAGGTTGCCCGTAAAGAGTAGTTTGTACCTAGTTCCTGCAATTTTTAACCAATTCTCTCCTACACACATCAACACACAGTGACTGTAAAAATGAAGAAAAATAAGGAAAAAGGAAAATACCTAATACAATTACATCTTTGGTTGCCTCCCAAGCAGCACACAATTTAATGTCGCGGCACGATGCAAGTTACTTGATTACTCAGACTTCATCAAATTTACATTCCTCTACGATTTTTACATCTTTTGGAACACCCAAGTATGCCTTGATTCCCTGGTCATTGGCTTTGAACCTCTCGCCTTTGTCATTTTCCAACTCAATAACACTCGACTAAAACACCTGCGTTACCTTAAAAGGTCCAGACCATTTTGATCTCAACTTTCCAAGAAACAGGTGAAGCCTGGAGTTAAAAATTAATACCAAATCACCAAGACTAAAAATTCTTTTCTCAATATGCTTGTCATGATATAGCTTCATTCTCTCCTTATATAGTGCAAACCTCTCATAGGCTCTCAGATGGAACTTATCCATCTCATTGATCTAATTCAATCTCAAGTTTGCAGTTTCGCTCCAACTAAGGTTTAGCTTCTTCAAAGCCCAAAGTACTTTATGCTCAAGCCCAAGCTCAACCGGTAAATGACTTGCCATTCCAAACACCAATTGATATGGAGACATACCAATAGTTGTCTTGAAAGCTGTTCGATATGCCTATAGAGCATCATCTAACTTCCATGACCAATCTGTCTTATTGGCGTTCACCATTTTAGCAAGAAATGCTTTAATTTCTCTGTTGGAGACCTCCACTTGGCCACTGGTCTGTGGGTGATAACGTGTTGCTACCTTGTGCTGTTTAACTCCATATTTAGCTAGAAGAGAACTGAATACCTTATTGCAGAAATGAGAACCACCATCACTGTTGATAGCTTTGGGTGTGTCGAACCTTGAGAAGATATTCTCCTTCAGAAAACCAACAGCACTCTTACCATCATGCTTAGGCAAAGAAACTGTCTCAAACCATTTGGATACATAGTCCACTGCAACCAATATGTACTTCTGCCCATAGGAGCTCACAAATGGGCCCATAGAGTCGATTCCCCATACATCAAATAGCTCTACCTCCAGAATATATGTCATGGGTAACTCATGGCTCTAAGACATGGCACCTTGTCGTTGGCATACATAACAACTCCTTACTACGTCCATCGCATCCTGATGAATTGTAGGCCAGTAATACCCATACTGAAGTATCTTGTGGGCTATCCTAGCACCTATATGATGACAACCTACTGTAGATGAGTGACATGCTTTTAGAATATGCAACATCTCAACTTCAGGAACACATCGCCTGATGATGTTGTTAGCACACACCCTGTACAGATAAAGTTCATCCCAAAAATACTTACCTACATCATGCAGAAACCTCTTCCTTTATTGATATGTCAGCCCCTCATGCGTCAAATTACTAATGAGAAAGTTAGCAAAATCAGCAAACCAAGGAATAAGATCAAGAGTAGCGGCAAATATATGTTCATTTGAGAACGATTTATGTCGAGCTCGAGTTCCTCTTTCTGTTCAGCCTCCAACCTTGATAGGTGATGATCCACTTGGTTCTAACAACCTTTCCTATCCTTAACCTCAAAATCAAACTCTTGAAGAAGTAATACCCATCCGATCAACCGTGGTTTGGCATCCTTCTTTGCCATGAGGTATCTTAGAACTGCATAGTTCGTATGGACTAACACTTTAGTGCCCAACAAGTAAGCTTTGAATTTTTCTAAAGCATACACCACCGCTAGTAGTTCCTGCTCAGTTATTGTGTAGATTCATTGTGCCCCATTCAGTGACTTACTAGCATATATAGTAAATCGGATGAAACATCTTGTTGGGCTTCTGCCCTAACACAACTCTTAAAGTAGTAGCATTAGCATCACATATTACGTCAAATGGCTCATTCCAATCTCGATCAATAATCAGTGGTGCAGATATCAGCTTCTCCTTTAGGCATTCAAAGGCTCTGAGATATGCTTCATCAAAGAAAAATCTCACCTCCTTCTCCAAAAGCTTGCACATGGAGTGTGTAATTTTGGAGAAGTCCTTGATGAACCGCCTATAGAATCCAGCATGTCCTAATAAACTTCGAACACTCTCACACAGATCGACGGAGGTAACTTTTCAATCACCTTAATTTTAGCCTTGTTGACCTCAATCCCTTTCTATGACACCTTGTGCCCAAAGACTATGCCTTCCTTGACCATGAAATGGCTTTTCTTCGAGTTCAGCACTAGATTTACCTCCTCGCATCTCTATAGGGCCCTACTAAGATTCAACAAACAATCATCAAAGGTATCACCTACCACTGAAAAGTCATCCATGAAGACCTCCAGAGTTTCCTCTACCATGTCTAAGAAGATAGACATCATACACCTTTGGAAAGTTGTTGTTGCAATACATATTCCAAATGGAATGCGTTTAAATGCAAAGGTGCCATAAGGACATGTAAAGGTAGTTTTTTCCTGATCTTCAAGAGCAATCGATATCTGGTTGTAGCCAGAGTATCCATGTTCTACCACCCTTTTCCAACCAACTTGTCAAGCATCTGGTCCATGAAAGACATTAGGAAGTGATCCTTCAAGGTCCACTTGTGTAACTTCATTTAGTCCAAACACACTCACCATCTAGTAACTGGTCTTTGTGGGACCAACTCATCCTTTGCATTCACGACCACAATCATACCACCCTTTTTGGGCACACATTGCACTGGACTAACCTACTGACTATCAAAAATGGGGTACACCACCCTAACATCTAACCACTTGATTATCTCCTTTTTGACCACCTTTTGCATAGGTAGGTTTAACCTCCTCTGGTGTTCAATGCTTGGGCTGCAATCCTCCTCAAGTTGGATCTTATGGGTGTATATACCCAGAGGTATCTCGATGATGTCAACAATGGTCCACCCAATGGCCCTTTTGTACCTAATCAACACTTTGATCATAGCTTGGACCTGTTCATCATTCAAATCTGCAGCCAAAATCATAGGTAAAGTGTTATTAGTTCGCAAAAATACATACTGCAGGTGGCTGGGCAACTTTTTCAGTTCCAACACAGGTGGCTCCTCAATGGATGGTTTTGCTGGAGGACTTGACTTTTTTTTCAAATCCAGGTCCAATTTGTTTGGATTATAAGAGTGTGCTCCCATACCCTACAACGCATTCACGGTCTTTACATATTCAAACCTGAAGTTAGCTTCAAAATTCATCAGCACGACATCTAAGGTTTCAATAGTCAGTCTCTCTTCGATGCTTGATCCCATTTCTTCTTCATCAAAACCCTCTATTGTAGACACCACATTCATGTCTTGTGTCTTCTTCATTGACATGTAATTATTAAACTTTACCTCTTCTTTGTTGAGTCTGAATTTCTGTTCTCCTCGCTCAACATCTACAAAGGCTCGTCCTATGGCCAGAAATGGTCTTCCCAAAATAATGGGAACCTCAAAATCCACTTCGTAATCCAAGATCATAAAGTTTTCCGAAAATATGAACGTTTCCACTTTTACAAGCACATCACATAGGATGACCACAGGTTGCTTCACTGACCTACCTGCCATCATCAACCTCTTGGCAGTGGGTTTTGGAACTCCTAACCCAAGTTGCTTGTAGATGTTCAGCGGCATCAAGTTTATTCTGGCCCCTAGATCACACAAGGCCTTGCAAAATTGATTGATTTGATAGTGCATGGTATAGTGAATGTACCTGGATCCTCCTTCTTCTGCACCAGAGATCTGGTAGCAATAACACTGTAGTGATAAACATGGTTAGTCAAATCAATACTTACTGCTCTTTTCTTTGTAACCAAGTCTTTCATGAACTTGACATATCCTGGCATTTGCTCAAGGGCTTCCAGCAATGGTATGTTCACGGACAGCTGTCTCAACATGGTGATGAATTTAGCGAATTTCCCATCCTGGACTTTCTTTTTAAGCCTTTGAGGGAAAGGAGGAGGTGGTCTTGGGATTTGTTGTAAAAGAAAGGTTCCCTCAACTTCTTTTTCTTTCGCTCTTACTGGTTTGGCTATTGGTTGAGCATCCTCTAAGTTATCGACTTGCTCAGGTTCGTCCTCCTCTCTTCTTGCTTAATCCAACACCTGCTCATGTTTAGTGCCTGCATAAATTGGGTCAGTAAGAATCTTACCACTCTTGGTGGCGATAGCCACCCGTCCTTCTTAGGATTTTGGATTGTGTCACTTGGTAGTGACCCATTCTTCATCTGATTTAATGAGGTTGAAAGTTGCCCCAACTGATGCTCAATTTTCTTGATGGAGGTGGTGTGAGAGTATACCAGTTGACTCATACTGGAGAATTCACCTCTTATCTCCTTGGCCAACATATCTTCTAGCTTAGACCCATTGGAACTTCGACTTGCTCGATCTCTATTACTTTGGGGCACATACACACCACTACGATCATTCTTGTATCCATCTCTATTCTGCCAGTTTCCCTGCTCTCTATTTGCTGGCCTATCATACTATCATTTCTTTGAGTAGTTCCGACCTGTATTTCCAAAATTGTAACCTTGGTTTCCCGAGTTATAATTTCGAAAACCTTCTTGATTGCCCAAGTAATTAGCCTCCTCATCTAGATCAATATCCTGATCTTCATAACTATTTAGTTATCCCACAACATTTACCTTTTCAAACTTTGGGACAATGTGCTTTGTAAGTAAATATATTTGGGTCCTTATGTGAGCTATGTCCTGATCCCTTTCTTCTTCTCTCTTCCTTTGCTTAGCCAAAAGTTCAAATGTGTACCCAAGATTTCCTACTTCTGCATCCCTTGTGTACTATGCCCTGTTATTCTTTGAAACTCCATCCATCAATTACATGCTCTATGAGAATGTCGTCCTCATAAAAGATCCTTCATACACTACATCAACAACATCTCTAGTAACATGATTTAAAGATAGATAAAATGGTTGTTTTAAATGTCTGTCAATGAGACCGTGGTTTGGACACTTCTTTAGATTTTGGCTGAATCTCCACCAGGTGTCATGCATTGCTTCTCCTGGTAGCTGCTTATGGGCACTTATTTCATCTTTCATTTACAAATCTTTTGATTTCGAAAAGAATCGTTCCAGGAAAGCTTCCTTCAATTCAGCCCAAGTCTTGATTGAGCCATCATACATCTCATTCAGCCAATTTGTTGCCTCTCCAATAAAAGACAATAGGAATTGCCTCAGTCTCATTACTATCTGGCTAACTCTAGGAATTTCTCGCTATTTGCAGATCACCACAAAATTCATCAAATGCTGGTTAGCATCATCACCCGTTACACCCCTGACATACCTTTCAGATTAACAGTTGAATCATAGTGCTGGTGATTGTGAACTTAACACCTGGAGGTAGTGTAGGTAACATTATTGCTCCAGTGGCTCCTGCTTCATCCAAGTCTACGTCATCCTCTTTATACATCGTATGAGCTGGAGGTTGTGGTCTACCCCTTGGAGCTATTGGTTGGCGGTTGGGGGGAATAATTGTATCCACCGCCATGTCTTTGTTCACTGCCCTAGGTTGGTTGTTCACAGCATTCAGCTGAATATCCCTAGCAACGGTTTCAGCTTCCAATCCAAATCTCTATCTCTGCGCCTCAAGTTCTTATAGGTTCACCATCTTACAGATTGTTTTCCGAAGTTCTGGATCGTATGGGTATAATGGGGCTCCCTTACTTCTGGTATTTGTCATACACAATCGAACTCACTTGAAAGAGACACAAATAAAAAACAAGACGTAAAATTAGGAAATCTAATTACACTTGGAATAGTAAAACACTTCTGAATTGAAATTCCTCGGCATCTGCGCCAAAATTTGATATGTCCAAACTTACACCTCAATTAAGAGATATAAATGGTTAATGTCAATTTATAAAACTCAACGTGAGTTAAGGTTGATCCCACAGAGAATTTCTTTACATAAATGATTTCATTGTCGCATTTTACTCAAATGTCGTTATTATTTCCTAAATAAACAATTACTGAAAGTAAATATGGGTTTAGTGTTAATGCTTTGGTAACCAAAGTTGTAAAGTCTAATTAAACAATGAACAAAATCTCAGTTTTGAAGTTGTTTCAATAAAAATTGAAACTAGGATTGTGTTCCCCATAATGTTGCGTCTAATGTTCTTCCGTAGTTGAGTTTCATGCAATTTACCTCTACAAAGTACATGTGAGTTAGCTATATCTGACACTTCTTAGTCTACTCAAATAATCTTCACTCAAGTCCTCTCGGTACTAGAGTGTTACATGATTTACCTTCGCCTACAATGGTGTTAAGGTTCTTTTCTCTCGAACTCAAACTTTGACTCCTATCGGGCACCTAACTGATGCTACCACGGTTCGTCAAGGGCTTCACAATCCGTGAAGCCCTTTGTGGTATTCACTTAAAACTCTCCAACTTGGGTTTTCAATGCCTGCACACTGGAAATTGCATCACGGGCAACACCACGGACATTAAAGAGACCACGGTCCGTCTGGATGTCCGTGGTCTTCACTTAGAACTCCCCAAATTTGGGTCTTCAATGCCATCACACTGGAAATTGCATTAGGGACAACACCACAGACAGTTAAAGATACCACGGTCCGTCTAGGTGTCCGTGATTTTCACTTAGAACTTCCCAAGTTTGGGTCTTCAATGCCATCATATTGGAAATTGCATGACGGACAACACCACAGACCGTTAAAGAGACCACGGTCCATCTGAGTGTATGTGGTCTTCACTTAGAATTTCCCAAGTTTGGTTCCTCAATGCTAGCATACTAAAAACTATACCATAGATGCTGTCATGATCTGTCTTGATCTTCATGGCCCTATAAAGGCGTCTTTGATCTTGACTTGGTTAGACAGCAACTTAGATTCCAACTTGCATTTTCATCTTTTCTATTTTCTTTCACTTCCACTTGTTTCACCTGTACAAACATTACCAAACACATTATATACACATAAATATGCTTGGTTCTAGTATTAATTCTTAGTTTTCAAGCATCAAATATGCCAAGATTTTGCGGCATATCACTCAACAATAGGATCACTAGAGGCAGCAGGGAAGGCTCAACGGGGACATCAATACCCGTCTCAGTAGTCGGAGGGATGGGAGAGTCTAAAGTGACTCCACTAATACCAATCGTTGAAATCTCCTGAAAGGATCACTCTAAGGTCGCCTGAAGGATGACCTTCTCAATCTTTTACATCTTTGTCAAGGTTTGAGCAATCACATTCTTCTCTCTCCTCTTCTCCTCCTCGTCAGTCTCCTTGGCTAACTCATCCTCAGCCCTCTCACTATCATCATCCATGACATTAGCACTCACAACAATCTCAGTCTGCTCACTAGGAAGAGGAATGGTACTAGGCCTCTCTAGCATGAACTCAGGTGCATCTGGTAGGGGAACATCGCCCAAAAGCATGTATATGTCCGTAAACTGAAACTGGACCACCTCCATTGGAAAAGTAGCAAGCTTGTCCCTTATGGTGTCTAGTGAAGAAGATCTACCCTCGGTCTTCTCTTAGGCCTCTAATCTCTCTATGAGGTCATCCGACCTCACAGTATGACTCTCAACCAACCCCTCACACTTGGCCACTCTCTCTATCAGTGGGGCTAAAACCTTTTCAATGGTCCAGTCAATGATCTTGGGCATGTGCGTCTCAACCTAGGCGACTCTAATATCTGCCAATCGAGCAAAGTTGCTCATCTGGTAAATCATCACCTTGGTCAAGGGGGACGGGTGATAGGAGAAAGGGAAGGTCTCACAACAACAACGAAATGTATAGAAGCACTAGAAATAGTAGTAGAGAAAGGTATATTATATGGTATAGAAATACATATCTGCTTCACAGAAAGAGCAGGTGTGCTAGCCTCAGATACTAGTGTGGTGGGATCAACCAGAGTTGTCGAATCTGGTGGTTGTGTCTTCCTCTGAGTCGCATCATCTCGCAAGTACTCAACCTCAATCCTTCGAATATCACTAGAAGAGGTCGATGTGATCCTTATTTATGTATTCCCCTGAAAGAGAACTCCCGCTCTCTCACATAAATGCGTAATAAGCATTCGAAAAGGGAGAGATGTATGCTCTAGCCTGGTTCATAGCAACATACTTCCACAATGATGGAATATACATTAATTTTTCTTCTCAATGATAGTGCCCACTAACATTGCCTTTGTATGCCAGAGTATTGATTCGTTTTGGGATGACATGATATTTCTTCTAATAAACTTGAACCAATGCCGTGGCAAAATGTTCAAGTCCTTTTTCTCGATCTTTTCCCTTTCAGCCATCCAAGAGGGAGAAGACTCATATAAGAGGGGCCAACAAACCCTTTAATGAATAAAGAGTTTTATTCATCCCTCCGAAAGAGGGTAAGACTGCATTTTCTGAAAAGCTACGGAAACCAACCCACGACCATGGATGGGACCACGGACTGTAGGTTGGTCCATGGATGGCCTCCCCAAAACAGACCCTGAAGGCCTAGAATTATGGCCTGACCAACGAATCATCGATTAGACCATGGTCTATGGTTGAGGGCCCATGGTTCAAGGGCCTAAAATGGAGCTACTGACCATAATCTACTGCCATGCAGGACATACCATTGTCCTGTCCATTGTCCGTCGATCGAGGGTCGTGGTTGGCGGGCTGGCAGTTATTTTTAGGGGCAGTTGGGCCTTTTCCTAATTAATATAGCCTAATACTATGTCATTTTGCCTATGTCTACAACCCTTATATAAGCATTTTAACCCCAAATTTTCCAATAAAAATGATTTTCTCCAAATTCATCAAAAAGAAGATCTCACAAATATCTCTCTCTAGTCATTGAAGAAGAAGGATTAAACCTAGGGTTTCAAGTAAAGATCTCAATTACTCAATTGAAGATAAGCATTTGGACTGGAGGTATGATAGTTTTCATCCATGAATTCTTTCCATTCATGGAGTTTCCAAATCCTTTTATTTCAAAGTTATAATTCCCCAATTGAGTTAGGGTTTTCATCAATTGTCATGGGTTCTTATGATTATTGATTTGAATGATTGAATTATGATCTCTTATGCATGAATTGATGAAATACTATGATTTTATGATGATTTCCCCTATAAACCCATGAAATCCCCGTGTTTTCAAGTTATGATCATATGATGTGGGATTTTGATTATGAAGGTTGAGTTTTAAGAAAGTAAGCATGTAATGAGATAATTACATGAATTTATGATGAAATCCATATCTAACTCATGTTTTCTAAATGTTGATGATTGAAAGTGGGGTTTTAGCCTTGAAAGGTGATTTATGGAATTATGCATGTTTTCATGAGAATTATGTAAATGTTTTAAGGATGCTTTGAGAGTAAAGTATCAATGATAATGAGTGTTGTTGTGTTGCTGAAAGGATTTCTCATAAACACACTATGGCATGATTGTGAAAGGTTTTCTCACAAAGTAAGGATTCTAAGTTTGAAAGGTTTTCTCACCTAATTGAATCAAACATAAGGAACTATCCTAATGAAACATAGCTTGGATTGGCTAGATTACATGCCCTTAATAAGAACAAGAAATGAGTATTCTGTGGGAGTCATGCTTAGTATTGAGAGGATATTGAGATGGAGGCTTTCCCGTTAGTAAAGGCCGGGTTTCTAGAAGCAATCTCTTTATCCTTCATTATGTGCCCCCATAGGATGATTGTCTAGAGAGACATTAGCTAGTGGATCCACTTAAGTTAGAAGTTCCTGGTCCTTACCTTGGCAAGTAGGACAACCCTTTTCGGTGTGAGAGACACTAGAGGATCAGGTAATAGCTCACATGGCCTCTATGTCAGTTAAGGCTCATTCCCACAACAACAATATGAATAATGAACTAAGGTTACTTCAAGCAGTATCTCACGTGAGATCAAAGGTTTTAAAGATGTTCGCTTGCATTGGCCATTTTATGAATTACATCTTCTAACTCATTTTATATCATGTTTTAACTTGGTCAGTTGCATGTCATGAAATTTCCTCTTTTAGCATTATTTAAATGTTTTATGCATAACTATCGTATTGGTACATTGTTTTTTACTAACACATACTCTTGACTACATTTTTCTCAAATATAGGGTCTGATATTCAGGGTTCATAGTTTCATGGCTAGTAATTGGCTTGGTTGATTTCCTGAGCTTGGGTGAGTCTTCATGCTTTGAGGATGAATTTCCATTGTTTAGTTTCTATTTTGTATTTTAATTATGGAAATGATATATGGGCTAGGCCCAATTTCATTCTATTATATTAGATGACTTGAGAGAAAGTGCTTAGACTTCTGCTTTTCTTTGATAAAACTATTGGACTTGGACTATTGTTTTACTTCTATTGTTCTATTTCTTATGTTATGAAAGCAAATGACTTGTATCAGGTCCTTCGCGTTTCTATAGGTTATGTTACATATAGGGTGTACCCCTGGGTCATGACAATCAACATGATTAGATGGGGTGCACAATACTGTGTTAATTTTATTTGCATGACATTGAACCATCTTACCTCTCACTTCCACTTCATCTATAGTCTTCCCGACAATACCCTTCCTTTTCTTTGGCAACAACTTAGCATATACTTCATAGAATTCACGCATCCACTTTGGCACATAAGGTCGTTTTGCTTCAGTGAATTTCTACAACTTGTGAAATTTGATTGCTGCCCATATAGTTAGGTAGTCATCGTGACTCCATCAATTGAAAGTCGATGCTCCTCCATGATAGTATGTTCTCTTTTTTCTTTGAGGCTATTTAAACCCCTTAGAGCTATTATCGGGCGAACTCGAGAAGTATCATTAGGATCTTGTGGAGGTGAAGCTAACTTGGAGTACACGTTCACCTGCTTAGTGGCAATATTATTTCTCACTTTCTTACCCTCATTGGTAGGGATATGAGGATTAGTTTGTTGGACACGAGGGGCATCCGAAGGCTCATTAATACATATTCCCTTATGTTTCTTTAGTGGAGGGGGAACAGGAGAATCTCTGTCTATCTCATTGTCTGATGTAATCACTTGCTTACCCTTTGTTTATGTCATTTCCTGCAAACCACACATTCAAACATACGACTTGTGAAGGTTAACTGAAATCAAACACACATTGAATCAACATCAAAAATATTCCTGAGGCTCACATATCGGGAGGGCGGATCACTAAACATGATCGGCGATGTCCAAATTGCTTAGGATTTAGGCACAAAAAGTAGAGTCAATTCCAACTCGACAATTCTCTAAGTCGGTTTTAGCGGACTAAGAAAAGCCCATTGAAAGTGGTAGTGCAAATTAAAAAGACACATGCATCAAGGGTGATGTCCTCTCTCACTCGACAATTTTCCAAGTGGGTTCTGCAAACTAAGACAAGCTCGCGGAATGGGACGGTACCCAAGGTCATATACATGCTAAAGAAGGCGAACTGAGGCTTACTCAGTGGTTCCCCTAACCTTCTTGGCAAGCTAATACAAGCCCACTAACATGAAGTGTTCAATGTACCTAATTTTTAAAACTAACCCAATATATACACCAAATACAAGTTTCCCCCATCATTATAATCCACATATATGCTTATCTACTCATGGGTACTCCGACTTCCACCCAGATTTTGCTAAGTATTGCACTAATTAACAATTTTCCCTTAAGAAAGTAGTCATCTTGTCTATTATTGGGAAAAATCATGCAATTGGTCCATACTATGCTAATCAGACTTCACCCATATCAAATTGGACTCAGACCCATCATATTTATCAACTCAATTTCAAATTTCAACCAACACAAACAAGATTGCATTTTTCAGGCACGCACATTCAACTCTATTATGGGTATAGTTTAAATCGAACAATAAAATGCTACCTATCAAAATTTATCACATAATAACACTTAATGGCTTCAATCCCACACTCAATATGCAATTTAAAGCTAAAATATTTCAGCAAAATTCAAAAACCAACCTCAATAGGAGCACAAGTCGAGAAAATCAAGGAAATCAGATGGGTTGACATGAAATCCAAGTGAAGGTACTCCTCGAACTTTGAAAACACACACCAAAGTCTCACAATCACTCAAAAGAAGCAATGTAAGAGAAAGGAGCGAAAAAGACTTCAAGACATCAAAGGGTTTGATTTTGAATTTAAAATACCCTTGTCCTTTTATTCCATGTCTCTTTGGTGATTAAGACTAACATCGTTGAACGTTTTTGGTGAATCACCAATTAGAGCTTAAGCTTGCCTAACATGTCTGAAAAAAATACTAAACTTGAAGGCTCATTTGGTGGACCTGATGGAGTCCACATAGTGCACTTCGATAGATCACCTTATAGAGTTCTGATCGCCAATTTTAACCGTACACTTTTCCATCTATTCAAGCTCAAAAGGTGGACAAGAATGAGTCTACACAATGCCTTTGGTGTATCACCTATTCTTCCCTTCTCAACCTTTCAACCTCTTCTCAAAACCCTGGTGATCGCCAAGTCCATATGGCGGGTCGCTGAATGGCTTCTTGACCACCTAAAGTTCCAATGTGCCAAGCCCTGAAGGAAAGAACCAAGTTGGTGAGAGAAAGGAGCAGTCGGTGGAATGCCGAGTGGTTCCGCAATATAGTGTTGGATCGTCCAAAGTTTCAAAACTTGAGGATACTAAAGACCAAGGCAGAAGGGCGATGGACTTAACCAAAGTGTGGATCACCGAGTGGATCAGTGAGCCTGACTTACTTCGCCGAGTGACTCTTCGCAACACATTTTTGGCTCCTACAAATACATTTTTGAACATTTAGTTTAGTATCATATTTTCATTACATCTAATTTTCATTTCAAATTTTAATTACTCTGAGTAATGAGACAAGTTTTCTCTAGTTTTTCCTTAGCTTTGAAGAATTGAACCTTTCACATTTGATAAATTGGAAGTGGGTCTTTGAGATTCTTTGACTTAGAATATTGTAGGAACAAAATAAATCTTACCTAGTTGATGGAAACTCAATTTGGTAGCGATTTTTATCTTTTTATTATATCTAGCTAAAACCACAATTCTTGGGGTGTGATTATGTGATTATGGGCTGATTTAGCTTATGGGTATTGCTAATTGTTAGTTTAAATGTTGTTTAGAAGTGAGTTCAATCTTTAATTGTGGTTTAATTTATAAATTGTAGTTGCAAATGCAGTTCTACCTTTGTATTTTTGGCTTGCTTGAGAGAGAGGTTTTAAAACTTAGATTATTGAGTGATGGTCAGTGGGTATTGGGTTGACATGGTTTCAGCTTGAGAGAGTGAATCCTAAACCCAGTTCCACACTTTCAGCTTGAGAGAGTGAATGGACTAAGGTGTGGGTTGATCTTATTTTTACTTGCTTGTTGATGTTCGAGAGAAATCAACTTGATTCAGGGTAAATTGTCCGAGAGAAAATTTATTCCCTATATGGCTTAGCTTACTTACTAATATTCAGCTATTTTCGAACAATTGTAATTACCCATTTGTCTATATTAGTCTATAAACGAATCACATCCCAAGAAACCATCTCATTATTGTTATTTCTTATTATTTTTTGTAGTTGTACTTGATAATTTCAAAACAAAACCCCTTTATTTGACATTCGTGTCACCCCCTGATTTGAATTATGTTTTTACTCGATAATGTCTATTCCTATGACTAATTTGACCATGTTCACACTTTCCTATTGAATCTTAACATGTATCGCTCCCTGTGGGATTCGACCCCAACTCATTTAGTTGGGTTATATATTGACTAGCAATCGTTGACACTTAGAATTGGATGAAGTGTCCTTGAAATATTAATCAAAATGGTGCCGCTGCTGGGGAGTGGTGTTGGTTAAGATTCTTTTGGTAAAGCTTAATTTTGTTCTCGTTAGTTATAGTTAAATCTATTTATTTTTCGTTTTGGTTTTTTTTTTTTTTTTTTTGCTTGTGAACAAGGGAATAAGCATGTCTTGTAGCAACAGTATCCAAGTGGACTACCCTCCTTCAGAAGTGATGATTCGTATGGATAACATCCTAAATTTCAGGCAACTGAAGAGTGAGTCAGTCCATGAGTTTCGGCTGAGATTTAATACAATATTGCTGCAATACCCAACTCATGGAATCCTGGATAATATGGTACTGGAATGTTTCTCCAGAGGTGTTGGTCCTAAAAATAAAAGAGTGGCTGACCAACTATCTCCAGGTGGTCTAATATGACAACCATATGAAACAACAACCCAACTGCTTGATACCATAATTAAGACTAACAAGGACACAGAGAAGGATTAAGAATCGGCCACATTGTTGGATCAGTTAGATCTCTTGGCCAAAAAGATTATGGAATTAGAGGTACCATACAAAAAGAAATAATGGTACATTCCCCTTCATGAGCATAATAAGTCCAAGGAAAACGGGGGTGGACAAGTAGAAGAGATACTCTCACTCATTCTCCACAAATTCGAAAAACACGACTGAGTGTTGAAATAGATAAAAGAGAATGTCTCACTACTGAATCAGATGACTGCCTCTCACTCCATGTTGATTCAACTACAAGAGGCCCAAATGGGTCATTTGTTATCTCATCTCTATCCTAGGAGTGAAGGTTAAGTGGGGACTTGCATTATGCCATGACGTTAACAAAGGTGCTTCTTGGGAGGCAACCCAAGTTTTATTGCTTTCTTTTTATGTTTGAAATAATCGTGTGTTGATTTCGCAGGTTGAAGTGTAGAATGTGTTTGACAAGTGCAAGTTGGCGAGCAAAATATCTAGTTGGCGAGTCGCCAAAGAGGTTGGTGAGTCACCGAAGAGGTTGGCGAGCCTAACTTGGACCACTGTTGGGCTCTACAAATTATCAAATTAGAGTCTATAAGATTCGGCGAGCCTATAGATAAGTTGGCGAATTGCTGAATAGGTCAGCGACCCCGACTTTGTCCATCGTTTTGACCTCCACATTAATTGGAGGTTTTGTAAAACATGGCGAGGAATGTGACCACTCGACGTGTCGCCGAGTAGTTCGGCGAGCAAAATTAATGTCATCGAATGGGCGAGAACTTGACGGTTTTTAAAGGCCAAAAGTTTATAATTTCAAACTCTCTAACATTCACTCACTTTTTAATTCCCAAATTGACACCCTTACTATATTTTTCTATATTTTCATGTTTTTACCGCTATCTAGTCATCAATCTTGTTTTTGGAGTTGGATTTCTTTGTCGCCTAGCTTTTCAAATTGAATATTCGACAGTAAAGGTTGGTGTTCCGAACCCCAAACTTGTATTTTGCAGTTTTTACTCAATTTCAATTGTTTAATCTTAGTGATGTGTGTTGGGCCTCTTTGAATCTTTGTTTATGTGCTTGTTTGCCGAATTTAATTTGAATATCATGCCTAAAATGCCTATTTGTTGATTTCCCAAAATTTTATGCTTTAAAAATTGATCTTAATTATTGGGTTGTGCTAAAATGTTGTTGGATCTAGTTGAGTGAAGTCTGAATAGCCCATAATTGTGCTAAATGATGCATTTTGCCCGATGATGGAGCGTTTGACGTCATTCCTAAGGGTGTAAGTCATCAAATGACCAAATTTGGCTAAATCGAGAGAAGTCTGAGTACCCCGGTGACATTGGTCTTATAGGTCTGAGTCTAATTGAATAAGTGTTTGTTTTGATTTTGTTTTCGAGGGCTGCGGGGTTGATTTTGGAAGTTGGGGTAGAAAGTAGGCACGTTGGGTAGTTTGGCAAGCTGGGTCGAGCTTGCCGAACCACTTGGCGGTTCGCCGAATCCCCCTTTCATCGCCTTTAATTTTGTGAAATGTTTAGTTTAAGTTCTGTAACTTTCGACGAGATGCCTGAGTTGGCCGAGTGCACTTAGCGACTCACCGAAAGTCTTCTTTGATAGCCCTTTTTGCGCCCCTAAACCTTAAAATGCACTATAACTTTTGGCGGGCTTGTCTTTGCTAGCTGAATGCTATCGGTGATTCACCAAAAGCTCCCTCCCATTGCCAACATGCAAATTTTTTTGGGTATTTTTTAGCTTATCCTTTCGCCAAGCTCGATCTGGCTCACAAAATTGATTTCGAGACTCACCGACCCATTCGGTAAGTCTGTGTGCAACTATTTTTCTGCTATTTTTCTTGAACTTTTCCTAACTTTCTACGATGTTTTTGCAGACATGGCTAGATCCATCCTCGACATGCCACCCCATAGAAGAGTACGGGGCATAGTGATGAACGAAGGGGTAGAAAATCCCCCCAAAAAGGGAAAGACAATGCATCCTAAGGGAGGCAAGAGGAAGGGCAAGAAGCCCATGTCTGATGTTCTGGAGCATAATTCCGGCAGCGAGAGAGAGTCTTTTCACTACCAAGCTACATTTTCCGAGCCAGATGATGATTAGCCTCTATAGTCCCAGCAGGCAGAGATCCATACTACATCTAGCCTAGATGCATTGAGGGTCCTAGAGGCCACCCCTCTTACAGCTGATACAATGCCATCTCCGGCACCAATTATGGTTCCAGTGCCACTAGTACAGGGTCCCTCTCCTAGGATACTAAATAGATTAAAAATCGAGGGACTGAGCACAAATCTAGAAGAGAAGTTGTTGTTCATAGAGGGCCTTGAGGGTAGATATTCTAGGGTGTGGGAAACACTCCATTACCATCGCTTTAAGCAGTTCACCAGGCCTCGAGTCTCCTATATTCCTATATGGGTCTGAGAATTCTACGCAGCATACAGTGAATTGGTACCAAAGGGCAAGAAATAGGACAACACTTTCAGAACAGTAGGGTCCATCATGGTACGGGGGACAATAGTGCACTCTAGCTATGATCACATCAACGTGGTATTTGATAGAGGGTCAGTGTTTGACTATACAAATTTGGATACATCTACCACTCTCTTGGATGATCTTAAGGGTTGGCTTGCACCCCTCATCTCTAATACCACTCTGAGGTGGATTGAGGCTGGAGCTCCGATCGAGAAGAAGGACTTGATTACAGTTGTGCAATACTGATTCATCAGCAACTCAACTATGCCTTCCCAGAATGAGTCCATCCTCTGCCATCCTAAAACGGCCTTCCTTGGGTCGATCATCTCTCGGAGGAGCATCGATTTGGGACTCATCATAGAGCAAGAGATGGCCATGATGGCCAAGGCAGACATCTCTTCCCTTCTCGGTCTTTATTACAGAGTTGTGTCGGTAGGCTGGAGTTCCTAGTGATGAGACAAGATATATTGAGGTCACTCATACATCCTCTACTAACATCCGCCATATAGAGGCGGACTACACTCGAGAGGAGGTAGATAGGAGGAGAGCAGCTCCGGTGGACACATCCCCGGAGGTTGATATTGAGACTATTCTTGCAGAGGCACATCTATATCAGCTGGCATAACAGTGATCTCAACAGTCTCAAAAATCATCGACATGTTGATGGACTTCAGTTGGTCCATATCCTTCCTCAGCAAATCTCTGGTGGTGACCGGGGCATCCACATTATCAGCTGCCTCCAAAAGTGAAGTGAAAGTTTATGGACTTCAAGCGGTCCACATCCTTCCTCAAACTAGCAACCCAGATTTCAAAGCCGTCAACTCTGAAGTCTTCCCTTGTCTACTCTAAATAGTCTCAACTCTCGTAGTACCATGTATGAAAGAGAGTGCTATCCTAGCCGTACTGACAACCCTACGAGCATCTATTGACACGCTCACTATGAGAGTTAAGACTTGTTAGAGTAGACAAGGGGAGACTTCAGAGGTGAAGGCTTTGAAATCCGAGGTTGCTAGTTTGAGGAAAGATGTGGACCACTTGAAGTCCACAAACTTCACTTCACTTTTGGAGGTAGCTGATAATGTGGATGCCCCGATCACTACCAGAGATTTGCTGAGGAAGGATGTGGACCAGTTGAAGCCCATCAATATGTCGATGATTTTTGGGACTGTTGAGATCACCGTTATGCCAGCTGATACAAATGTGCCTCCAACTACCACCGGAGATGAGATTTGAGTTGAGGAGGTAACTGCTGCCGAGTCTGAGGTTGTGACCGATAAGGAGCAGCTTGGTGTTGATGAGGAGGCTTCCTATGAGGGCCTGATAGAGGTTGAGTTGGCGATGATAGATTCAGCCGTGCAGATTTCTTTGGCAGACACCACCATGGCCGAATCTATTGTTACTAATACCTCGGGCACTGATGCCCAAGATCAGTGTGTTGCACCAGGCACTGATACCCCGACAGATGGAGCGACTGAGTAGACAAGACCTTTCTTTACCTCCCTCTCTGTCACTTTTATTGATTTTTGATACTTTATTGCATTTGAGGACAATTTTTTTTTATTTGTAGTGGGATAAGGTATTTCTATACCTACCTCTTATGATTATAGTTTTGTTTATGTTTTGGATTTTTGTGCTATAGATAATATGTGAACTTTTTGCATCTCATTGTGACTAGCCGATTATCGAATTGAGTCTCTTGTGATGAACATTGTACACTAGCGAAAGTGTGGAGTCTTGTTTGATGTTGGTGACAATGCCTTGTGTGATGAGATTACCGTGAACCATATGTGATGACACCTAGAAGTTTCCTTGTTGGTTAGGTTGACTAAGTGATGCAAGCTCTTGAAATGATCTTAGGCAACAATTTTAAAGAGTGAAACAATTTGACGTTATACCTCTTTTATGGCCTACCTTGTAAGTGTGTGAACTTTGCTTGAACATCTTTTAAGCCTTATCCTTTTCTTGTAAGAAACTTGAGCAAATGAGACCTCTCTTTATCCATTCACCCATAATCCTTATGAAGTGTGGTTTGTTTGAATAGCTAACTTAAGCCAAAAGCCTAAGTTGGGGGTGTGGTGAAAGGAAAAGGTAAATCAAGAAGGTCAAATGGAACCCTTCCATACAAAAAATAAAAAGAGAAAGAAAAGCAGAATGAAAAATAAAAAGAATGAAAAAGTTTTGAAATAAAGTTGTGAAGTGCAAGAGAAATGGGGTGTCCGATATTCCATGAGAAGTGAATAATAGGGTGAATTTAGAGCATGAATGAGAATATTGAATAAAAGGAAAGAAAGTAATGTTGATAACACATTTCATGAGGATAGCAGCCACTAAGCCTAAATGATCATACCTTTACACTCAATCACGTTACAAGCCATGAAAAGAACTTTTTTTTTTTATCTTGGGTGAGCTGAAACAAATGTTAGTTGGAAAATAAAGGCAAACCTATGGGTGAAGTCATTGCATGTGTTCATCTTTGTGAGTATAAGAGTTGCATATGATTTTGAAACTATAAAGTGTTAAACCATTGTGTGTGAAGATGGAATCATTCTTAGTCTGAGGGCATTTGAGTACCTTTGTTGATCTTGAACTTGCATTTGAAGCAGGTATTGTGAACTTGAGAATATTTGGTAATGATGAGTCACAACTTGAATCTTTGAGTGAACAATTGATCCTTCCAAGAGTAAGTTGAGTCTTGTTGTGTGCATTCATGATTGATTCTTGTGTAGCACTATTTTAGACATCCTTTTTGAACAACTGAACTTGAGTTTTACTTAAGGATAAACAAAAGTTTAAGTTGGTGGTGTTGATGAGTCCGAGATTTGGACTCATTTAGGGCTTTATTTGTATAGATTTAGTGTCCTCAAATGTTTATTTTGTGCCAATAACTGATCTAAAACCCTTGATTTCCAGGTATTTGGATTAAGTAACAAAACAAGGACACTAATTTACAAAAAGGACCAAAGTGAGTTGAAAGAATGAAGAAAAGTAAGCCTGGTGATCGCCAAGTCCACTTGGCGAGTCGCCGAACGACTTCTTTGCAGCCTAAAGTTCCAGTGTTCCAAGCCTTGAAGGAAAGAACCAAGTCGGCAAGAGAAAAGAGTAGTTGGTGGATCACCGAGTGGTTTCGTGATACAGTGTTGGATCACCCAAAGTTACAGAACTTGAGGATGCTGAAAGCCAAGGCAGAAGGGCGATGGAATTCACCAAAGGGTGGATGGCGAGTGGATCGGCGAGCGTGACTTACTTCGCCGAGTGACTCTTTGCAACACATTTTTAGTGACTATGTATACATTTTTGAAAATTTAGTTTAGAATCATATTTTCATTACATCTAATATTCATTTTGAATTGTAATTACTATGAGTATTGAGACAAGTTTTCTCTAGTTTTTCCTAATCTTTGAAGAATTGAAGCTTTTCACTTTTGAGAAATTGGAAGTGAGTCTTTGAGATTCTTCTACTCGGAACATTGTAAGAATGAAATCAATCTTACCCAGTTGATGGAAACTCAATTTGGTAACTATTTTAATATTTTTATGATGTCTAGCTAAAACCCCAATTCTTAGGGTGTGATTATAGTCTGATTTAGCTTATAGGTATTGCTAACTGTTACTTTAAATGTTGTTTAGAAGTGGGTTCAATATTTAATTGTGGTTTAATTTAAGAATAGTAGTTGCAAATGTAGTTCTACCTTTGTGTTTTTGGGTTGCCCGAGAGAGAGTTTTTAAAACTTAGATTATTGATTGATGGTCAGTGGTTATTGGGTTGATATGTGTTCAGCTCAAGAGAGTGAATCCTAAACCCAGTTCCACACTTTCAACTCGAGAGATTGAATAGACTAAGGTGTGGGCTGGTCTTATTTTTGTTTGCTTGTAGATGTTCGAGAGAAATCAACTTGATTCGGGGTAAATTGTTCGAGAGAAAATTTACTCCCTTTATGGCTTAGCTTACTCACTAATATTCAGCTATTTCCTAACCGTTGCAATACCCATTCGTCTATATTAGTCTATAATTGAATCACATCCCAAGAACCTGTCTTGTTATTGTTTGTTGCAGTTGTAGTTGATAATATCAAACCAAAACCTCCTTATTTGACATTCGATTTGAATTATGTTTTTACTCGATAATGTCTATTCCTATGATTGATTTGACCATGTTCACACTTTCCTATTGAATCTTAAACATGTACCGCTCCTTGTGGGATTCAACCCCAACTCATTTAGTTGGGTTATATACTGACTAGGGATCGTTGTCACTTAGATTTGGATGAAGTGTCCTTGAAACGTTCATCAAGTGGTCATGGAACACATACTTTATTTTGTACAAAAAGATATGATCACTTAAAGTTAAACCTAAACTCTAAGTCTAGCAAATCCCCTTCACTGATGACTTCACGATCCGTGTGGAGCTTCATGGACCGTTTAGGTGTCTGTGGTTCTTGACCAGTGACTTTAGGGGTGAAACCTCACTTAAAATTTGATGAACAAGCTTTAAAATAGGATTCACGTGCCGTCTTATGCACCATTGCCCATCAAGTGGGTTGTGAAGATGCCTTACCCGACAGGGTTTCACTAAAACAAGCATAAATTTTTCCTCCAGGTTCGTAATTAGGAAAACTTGGTGGCGTTGGAAAGTGGACTCAAAGATATTTAATTTTGCAGGTCGTGAGCTACCTAAGATATGATCGTTTGAAGTTGACCCAAACCTTAAATTCTGTCAAGCCTTTTTCATGAGCTACTTCACGGCTCGTGTGAAGCTCCATAGACCGTCTAGTGGTCCTTCATAATAGCCATGGTAGTTCTGTGTCCCCCTCATTGGTCACTCCATTGCTTGTGTGGAGGTCCATGGACCATTTAGTGGTCTGTGGTCTTTCACCTTTTGGTGGGTGCATAACCACGAGTAGGGTGATGGGTTGTGGTCCTCTTCACGGCCTATGGACCCCCTCTGTGGTTTGCCCTTCTTTCTTGTTCAATAGTTATAATTTTTGAGGTGTTAAATATATAAAGTTATTAAATCAACCTCAAGTTAATATAATTATAAAGAGAAGAAGGCAAGAAATGTAGATAGAAGGAGAACTTTCCTTCTTATTCAAGTGTGTTTTACAATGGTGAATGATATCTCAATTTATAGGTTGAGATTTTCACTCCTAAGGTCACCAAATTCAATCTCCAAAATAGTAGATACATTGTTATCCAATAAGGGTTTCATATCACCTAGGGAATATACATACATGAATTAGGAAGTTTATGAATAAACCAAATGGACAATCCACTATTCAATGGATTTATAACACTCCCCATTGGATGTCCATAGAAAATGTGCCTCATTAAAACCTTTCTAGGAAAACCATGTGGAAAAAAAATCTAGTGAAGAAAAAAGAGTACACATATCTTTTAATACGCATAATTTGTTGCCTCATTAAAAACCTTGCCAGGAAAGCCCTGTAGGACAAAACCTCAATCAAGGAAAAAAGAATGCAACACATATTATACTCCCCTTGATTAAAACATCACTTAAAATCCTGTGATGATGTCATCCAATAATATATATCAACTTCTCAAATGTTGATATAGACAATGTCTTTGAGATCAAATCACATTCTCGAAGATGTTGCATCATTGACCTCATTTTGTTATATTATTTTCTCGTTTCATAGATATGATAAGTCGCTGAGCTTAGCCAAATACATTCTTGAAAATCACTCTATTCATGACCTCGTTGCTGCAAGTAAATTACTCATTCAACTTGTTCCTAACTGTAACACGTCAGCCTTAGAAAGAGCTAAATTTAGAAAGAACAAATTTGGAAATGGCTAATTTGAGATTTGTTCAAGTTAAGCTTAAGTTGTGAGTTTTGGATCAACTTCAAACGACATAAACTTTTATTAAAGGATGATTTTGGTAGCCCATAAGATATCAAATGAAAGCCCTTTGAATTATCTTTCCAACTTCATTGAGTTTGCTAAATTTCGAGTTTGGATGAGTGAGATATGCCCGTTTGAAGTTAGCTTTCCAGTTAAGGAAATTTACCCAAATTAATAAGGGTTATTTTGGTATTTTACTTACCCCATTAACTTTAAACGTTTTTAGTAATATGTTAGGGTTCTAAACTGATTTGGGTCAGTTTTCACAAATCCTAACTACGCTTGGGGTTTTAGACCCAAGTTCTAGAAGAGGAAACAATGAGAAGCAAGAACGATCAATATTCTTGTGAAGCTTTGATGAAATCCACCAAGTATTTTATTCTTTTTATGTATGTGAGTACTCATAGTGTTGGGTTCGTTCACCCACATGCCAATCATGTGATTTTATCCATAATTTCATTCTTTAGGTTGACTAATTTGAGTTCTTGACAAGTTTCTTGAAGTTTTATTCTTAAATTGTTAATGATGAGTTTCATGAGTTCTTAAGATAAATGTTATAAGTTTTAGGGTAGTTTCTAGGTAGATTCTCGTGTACTTGTATTGGGTAATTTAATCTAAGGTAAACTTGAGGAAATCAGTTGATTTTAGGCGAATTAAGGTGAGAAATCGAAGAAGAAAATTTATTGGAAATTTCTGGGCAGAGGCTGTCTCACCGCTCCAGCAGTGCACCAGAAAAGAGGTCATAAAGTTTTGGGGTTGGAGCCTCGTGCCACTAAGTGCACCAGGGTCGCTGTCCCTGTTCTTTTTCTGGTGTTTGTCCCTTCTGAGTTCCTTTTCTAACTACTCTAAACTACATCTAAACATTAAGAGATCTTTCGTATAATGAATCGTAAATGTTGAATTCATAATTCAAATGAAAGAGAAGATTAAGAGCTGAGTTTGAGAGAGACTTTTGAGTTATTTTGAGAAGTGTTTTACAAACTTTAAAAACTTGTTTAAGACTTGAGTACTTGAGTATAAGGATAAGGAGAGTTGAGTTTCTTTTTTCAAAATGAATATATGGGAACAAAGTAATCCCAATATTAAATGTCTTAACATTTAAAATGAGAGGAAACTTTGATTTCCAAATGAGATAATGAGGAGTTTTGACCACTATCTCTTTTAAGAGAACCTGTAGCACCTTGACAATCAAACTTAGAACTTTCAGCAGAACCAGGTGAACCACGACAAGGTCCACGGATCGTGAACCATACCACGGTCTGTTGACCTGTCCATGAACTCACACCAGCCCTGAAGTGATGGACCATGGGACCCTCACGGACTATGGACCACCACAAAAACTATGGTGGCTTCCGTGAAGTCGAGCCAGAATATCCCCTAACCCAGGTGAAGGACCATGAGGAGCTTAACGGTCTGTAATCCTTCACATAGTCCCTGAAGTGGACCATAGAGGGAAAGCCCAAAACTAATAGCTACTGGACCAAGGACCACGACTAGCTTGACGGTCTGTAATCCCTTTGACGGTCCATCAGATGGGCGGTGGTCAGCTGCGTTAGATTTTTAAGTAAGTTCATTTTGGTCTTTTCCCCTATATGTTGGACCCCTAAACTACATAGTTTTTTTGTCAGTTTTAGCCTAGTAAATTAATTAGAACTTACCATAATCTATCTTTCACCAAAATCAAGTGAAACTTATAGAAAATTAAAGAGAGAAGTCTAGCAGCCCTGCATAAAAATACAACAAGGTTTTCATCAGTTCTAGACACAAAATCAAAGTATTCCTCCGTAAATTTCATCACCAGGTATGTGGGATCTCACTAGTGAGTTCCTTTCACCCATTAGGTCCCTAAAATTCAGTCAGATTCTTGATTCCCTCCATATTATCTAGATCTAGGGCTTCTAGAATTTCAGCAGATTATTATGAATTAGTTATTTAATGTTTCTAATCAGATTGTCATGTAGTATTATTTTTTTTGCCCAGATTCATGCATAAACTCAGAATCCTAGTTATATAGTTCTTTTAGTTCATGAATTACATTAGCTAGGATAGATAAACAGATAAACATGCCTCATTTTTTGAATGTTTCATTATCAGATATATGTGCTGCATGTTAGTTAGCATGTCTGATTATTGAGCTATCAAGTTTACTTCACTTATGTTATACATTTCATATATTCAGTAGGAAGTAGGCTTTCTACCGAGTTGGACTAGGGTCAGTCACCCTCAAGTCCCAGAACTACGTACCCCCGTAGGTTATAAGTCCCTTTTGTGGGCATCTGTTTAGTGATCACGCCAGTCATGCCTCTATACCTCTGGCAGGGTATATTGGGTCCTCTTGATGGAGCACATACACTGGACTCCACATTTAGCTCATATGGTTTTACGTCGGTTATTGGTAGCTCCCAAAGTTAGATTCTATTGCATTGACCAGGATATCAGTTACAACTTAGTATTCAATTTCAGCATGTTATAAACTTGGATTTGCATTCAGTTAGTTCATGTTTAGTATTTCCTGTATAGTATCATGCTTATCTTACATCATTGCTAAGTTATATGCTTTGTTTAGTTATGTATGTTGTTCAACTTTACTTTATCCTGCATGCTTAGTACCTTTCAAGTACTGACGCATACTCTGCGTACATTTTCTCGTGATATAGGTTCAGGTTCTCAACTTTCAGATCACGCATAGATCAGTTCCCGGTCTTCAGCTTAGTAGTATCAATGGTGAGTCTTTATTCATTGAGGATGACATACATGTTTCCTTTCTACATTTCAGTCTTTAGTTTTAGGTTTGCTAGATTTAGCTGGGGCATGTACCAACATTTCTAGTCAGTTAGAGACTTTATTTTAGACATAGTTAGATTCAGTTTTAGCTTTGGAGTTTGATATTTTAGTTGTCATTAAACTCAAAGTTTATTTATTCAGATAGTAATGGATATTCCCCATCATTTCAGTTTACGTGGTGTTTTAAGCTTTTGCACAATACTTTCTTAATTCATTTATCTTTAGGTATGTTTATGATATCCAGTAGGGTTAGATTGGGGTCACTTGTGATCCTAGGTCCCGTTTTTATGTCCAGAGGGTAGCTTCAGGGCACAAACTTGGTATCAGAGCTATAGGTTTAAGAGTCCTAAGATGTCTGAAAAGCTGCACTAAGTGGAGTGTTTTTCAGGGGTGTGAAGTGCACTACATCTAATGAGAGGGAGGCTACGAAGTGTTTTAGGAAAACTTCACTTTCTTGTTATTGTTATCGTGCGTAAGGTACGATCTAATTCCTCATTTCTAACTCGACGTTATGCACTTTAAGATCATGCCTCCTCGTAGAGCTTACGAAAGAAAGGCTAATGCACGCAATGCTAACACATCTCCTCCAATCCCAGATCAGGAAGTTTCGAATGATGAGTTTCGGAACGTCATTCATCTTTTGGCTTAGAGTGTGACCAACCAGAACAACCAGCAGGTTCAAGTTCTTGCAAATACTAGTGGTGGATCAGTGGCAGCCAAAGCTCGTGATTTTCTTAGGATGAATCCGCCTGAGTTTTTAGGGTCACAGATTGGTGAGGATCCCCAAAACTTCATAGAGGAAGTCAAGAAGATCTTAGAGTGATGCAAGTGGCTGGAAATGATAGGGTGGAGTTAGCATCTTACTAGCTTAAGGATGTAGCTCACATCTTTATTACTCAATGGAAAGAAAATAGTAGTGCGGATGCAATTCCTATCACTTAGGAATGTTTTAGTGAGACTTTTCTGGATAGGTTCTTCCCAAGAGAGTTGAGGGAAGCCAGAGCTCAGGAGTTTATGAACTTGAGGTAGGGTTGCATGTTAGTCCAAGAGTACGAACTCAAGTTCACCAAACTCTCCAGGTATGCTCCTCACATGGTTGCCTATTCCAGTGCTCAAATGAATAAGTTTCTGTATGAGGTATCCGACTTAGTAAAAATAGAGTGTAGAAATATAATCTTGCTAGAAAATATGAACATCTCTAGGCTTGTGACTCATGCTCAGCAGGTTGAGGGATATAAGCTTAGGGAGTAGGCTAAGGATAATAAGAAGGCTAGGACAGGCAACTATCAGCATTCTCAACAGAAATTGGGTGGTGTAAATTGCTCGTAGTTTCAACAAAAGTCTTCAACCCAGTACCTTCATCAGCTAATGTTCCATCTTCCAAGTTTCGACAAGATCAGAAAGGTAAGGGATCAAACTTTAAGTCTCAGGTGAGTGTTTCAGGCACGAGAACCTACCCAAATTGTCAAAAGTATTGTAAGAACCATCTAGGCGTGTGTCTTATAGGAAAAGAAGGATGCTTTGGGTGTGTTCAATTCAATCACAGGTTGAGAGATTGTCCTTCTTCTAAACACGGTCAATGAGGTAATAATTGTAGGGCTCAGTCTACAACTTCTGCAGCACTAGCAGGTCACCTGACTCAGTAGGGTAACTCATCTAGTATAGGTGGTAGTCAGTGCCAAAACAGTTCGTATACTTTTCAGGCTCACCAGGATCAGGAATATTCTCTTGATGTAGTCACTAGTACGTTACGAGTTTTTAACTTAGATGTTTATGCTTTCCAAGTGAACCACGAAAGGTTCACGAACCATGAACCAGACCATGGTTCGTCGACCTATCCATGGACTCACACTAGCCCAGAAATGGTGGACCACAAGACCCTTCACGGGCCATGGACCACCACACGAACTGTAGTGGCTTCCGTGAAGTCAATCTAGAATAGCCCGTAACCCATGTGAAGGACCACGAAGACCTTCATGATTTGTGATCCTTTACACGGTCCTTGAAGTGGACCGTAGAGGGAAGGCCCAGAACCAGTAGCTACTGGACTAAGTACCACGACTAGCTTGACGGTCTGTGATCCCTTTGACGGACCATCAGAGGGGCCGTGCCCAGCTACGTTAGATTTTAAGTAAAGTCGTTTTGGTGTTTTCCCCTATACGTTGGACCCCGAAACTATGTCGTTTAACCACTAAATTACATAGTTTTGTTCAGTTTTAGCCTAGTAAATTAATTAAAATTTACCCTAATCTCTCTTTCACTAAAATAAAGCAAAACATAGAGCAAATTAGAGAGAGAAGTCGAGCATCCCTCCAAGAAAATGCAGCAAGGTTTTCATCAGCTCAAGCCTCGAAATTAAAAGATACCTCAGTGAATTTCGTAACCAGGTATGTGGGATTTCACTAGCAGGTTCCTTTCACCCATTAGGTCCATAGAATTCAGACAGATTCATTATTTCCTCCATATTATCTAGACCTAGGGTTTCTAGAATCTCAGCAGATTATTATGAATTAGTTATTAATGTTCTTAATCAGATTATCATGTTGTAGTATTGTTTTTTCCTTGATTCATGCATAAACTCAGAACCCTAGTTATGTAGTTCTTTTAGTTCATGAATTACATTAGCTAGGACAGATAAACAGATATACATACCTCAGTTTTTGAATATTTCATTATCAAATATAAATGTTGCATTTTTAGTTAGCATGTCAGATTATTGAGCTATCCAGTTTAATTTTGTTATGTTATACATTTCATATATTCAATTGGGAGTAGGCTTTATACCAAGTTGGACTGGGGTCAGTCACACACAAGTCCCAGAACTACATGCCTCTATAGGTTATAAGTCCATTTTGTGGGCATCAGTTTAGTGATCACGCCAGTCATGCCTCCATACCTCTAGTAGGGTATATTGGGTCCTCTCAATGGGGCATATACATCGGACTCCACATTTAGGTCATGTGGTTTTACTCAGGTTATTAGTAGCTCCCACAGTCAGATTCTATTGTAATGGTCAGGTTATTAATTACCGTTCATTATTCAGTTTCAGTATGTTATAAACTTGGTCATTATATTTAGTTAGTTCATGTTCAGTATTTCCAGAATAGTATCATGCTTATCTTACATCATTGCTCAGTTATATGCTTTGTTTAGATATGTATGTCGTTTCACTTTACTATGTCGTGCATGCTCAGTACCTTTCTAGTACTGATTAATACTCTGCGCTATATTTTCTCATATGTAGGTTCAGGTCCTCAACTTTCAGATCGTGCATAGATCGGTTCCCAATCTTCAGCTCATCAGTATTAGTGGTGAGTCCTCATTTTTCGAGGACGACAGACATGTTTCCTTTCTACATATAAGTCATTAGTTTCAGTTTTGCTAGATTTAGCTGGGGCATATCCCAACATTTTTAGTCAGTTAGAGGCTTTAATTTAGACATAGTTAGATTCAATTTTAGCTTCAGAGTTTGATATTTCAGTTGCCATTAAATTCACAGTTTATTTATTTAGATAGTAATGGGTATTTCCTATCATTTCAGTTTACATGGTGTTTTAAACTTCCACTCAGTACTTTCTTAATTCAATTATCTTTCAGTATGCTTATGATATGCCAACAGGGTTAGCTTGGGGTCACTCGTGATCCTAGGTCCCGTGTTTACGTCCAGGGATAGCCTCGGGGTGTGACAGAACCTTTTTAGAAATAATCTCAATATTTGAGGATGAGGAGACATTTTTAACCATATTAGCTGAGTAATATTATCGAGAGTAGTATTGAGCACCGATATGGGGGCAATTTCAAACAACTCAATGTCCTCATAAACCATGTAGCCAACATGGATAGAAAGGGTCATACTTTTTAGATGATATCTTATTGATTTTTAAGCATAGCTTAGTTGATCCACTTAGTTGAGGATTTCTTATACTCCGGTAAGGTATAGGACAATTTTTGGCAGCGTGGGTGAGATTTTGTATCATCACATAGCTCATAGTGATGGTTGTCGGTTAGAGAATCTCCCAAATAAGACTATTTATTGTATTTTTAAATAGATTGAGTTTTTATCAATTGTTTTAAATGCTTTATATAAACTGCATCTTTATTGTTGTTTTTATATAAGTTGAATATCCATGAGTTGAGGTTGAGTTGACTGGAGATGAGATGAGTATGTTTCATTTTTACCAAGTTCATGTTTTTATGTTATGTTTAGTGTTCCCTTTAGATGTTTGTACATTCAATGTACTGATGTCATTTGGCCTGTATCATTTCATTATGCAGATACAGGAGATCAGGGTCATCAACAGGCCCTTCGTTCATAGCACAACAATTCGAGTTAGCTTTAGTGAGCCTCCTTGCTTCTGGAGGGTTCCATTTACTTTTCAGTTTTTGTTGAGTTGTCATGGGTCTTGTCCTGACTTTCATCTTTTTCATTTAGAGGCTTCGTAGATAGACATAAGTAGTTTAGGAGTCTTTTCATTTCTATTGTTAATGTTCAAGACTTGAGTTGCCTCTTTTGGCTATTGAATGTATTATTTAGAATATTCTGAGTATTTATTTGAGACAGTTGAGTTACATCTTTGCTTTTGAGGTTCATTTATTGTTGAGCAAATCTTCAGTTGAGAGTTGAGCAAGGCCAAGTGTTTGCTTGGGGCCAACAATGGTTCTCGAGTGCCGGCCAAGTCCAGGATGTAGGCTCGGGGCGTGAAATTAACAACAATCATCTTGTAGACACTTTCGTTTGTAGTTAGTTATCTTGTAGGACAACTTCATATATTTCCTTGATGTTATTTCAACGTCTGCTCATTAGGGCGGAGCAGAATCTTGTCAATAAACTCACTGCAAAATATTTGATTGTATATAGCAAGGTTCGGTAGTGCCTTAAATTGACTGATATATGGAGTTTCATCACGAAGAAATTCTCCATCCATCTCTTGAGATCGAAGTAGATATTTATTTATGTCAAGCTATCCCGTAATCATTGGAATACTCAATGAATCTGATTAATCCACATAAAATCGCATCAAAACTTTTTTGTGTATGTTGATTGATGGACATCATTTGTCAAATTCTCAATCGGTAGGTTAAGACAAAATTGTCTTTCTGGAATCTTTTCATTTTATATTCCCTTCTAAAACACTCAACAACTTTTGAAAGCTCTTTAAGAGTGCTAATAATGTTTAAGTCATCAACATACACAGTTATTATAAAAAATTCAAATCCTGGCCTTTTCATAAAAATGCAAGGACGATTAGGGTCATTTTTTGTACCCTTTCTTCCTTTATTATTTCAATCACTACATTAAAAATGATCTTCAGTGGCAATTAGAACTCTTTTTATATGTCCCTAAAGGCTTTAGCGATATTGGATCTAATGGCACTACTAATGCCGGTAAAGACTTTAGCACTCTTTATTAATATGTCTATTTATTGCCGCTAAAAGTTGTTTTTGTTGTAGTAAATCCATCTAATGATTCTTGAAGCTTTATAGAAAAAGTTTATTTCGAAGCTTTATAGAAAAAGTTTATTTCAACTTTTATATGTTTCAAACACCTTGATTACTTCATGGATTTTCATAAAACCTTCAATATTATCTAGCTAGACATGATAATTATTCATTATATACATTCAAGTTTTGTATATTGTCAGATTAAAACAAATCTCATTGCATCCACCATAGGAGAAAATGTCTCCAATAGTGTCACGATTTTTGTGACAAACCTTTATGCCCCAAGGTGAAAGGTGTACTTGATATGTTACGGTTACACCATCTCATAGTTATTAATTTGTACCCCACTGACATTATACCCTGACTTATGGAGTATCACTTTAAAACATCACTTTTCTAAGTGAAAAAAATATGCTTGAATTATGCATTTTACTTGACCAATCATTTATCTGTCCACACTGTATGACATATTTGAATTCAAAATCCTTGTCACAATTTATATTATTGAGTGCTACTTCATATCAAAGATACATTCGACGGTTATATGATATTGATTCCAATATGAGATAACATATCGAGATCTCTTCGTATTTCATATTTTTTAGGTACCTGAATCTTTTTCAAGGTTTTATGAAGTGTTATGTCATGGTGCTATTTTATAGCACTTGCCTCATTATCATGACTATATTGACCATTTGCTCCTCTACTTCTTCAATGATTTTTACATTTGGAACTGATTGGTCTATTACGCTTCAGGCGTTTCATAGACTCTGTCCTCAAAGACTTCTCATTGGAGCATTTGCAACTGAATTATAGCATATGGTTCGTAAATTCCTCTTGCTGAAGATTTGTACCATTATGCAAAAGAATTATCCCTTGAACTTCAAGTTCACATTATTTTTTAACTATGAACTAGATAATTCATAATTCAATTCACATATAATTTTCATCTCTCGCCCTAATGTTAGAATCCCAACATCATTTGGGAATTCATCTTTGTGCATGGTAGAGCAATTAAATCATAACCGCACATTCAACGCTTTAGATGAAAATAAGTTGGTTACCGACCCTGAACCAATTTTGATAGAGTACCTTGTTGGCTTGATACATACAAGTGTTGCTACATGTTAAATAAATCCAACTCAAATGAAATTTCTTTTGGGTAGATTTATTCTCATGACTAATGGTTTAGATATAATTGGAGGGATAAAATTTATGCTAAACCAACTAGCATTATCAATATAATTTCGTCCTATGAAACGTGCTCTTGATCTAAGAATTTGAGCAAACGACCTTACAAAAATCAATTTGTAAGTGTATCAAAGCATATGTGACTATCACATATATGTAATTATAAAACTCATATAATTGTAGATGGTCCACATGATGCCATGGTCATTATAATGATCTTTTTTCTATTAAATACAGATAAGCAAAGAAGAAAAGTAGATCATAAGGAAAAAAATGTAGTGTTAAAAACAAAGAGTTCTACAAATGTAATATTTGATGAAAAATATATAGGATTTGGATACTACATGGATCAAATTTGTGACCATATTAAAAGTAAATGCGGGGCTACAGAAATCAAATCTAGATACTTATATGTCATTGTTGATATCCATTGGTCCTAACCACAAGAAAAATCGCCACTTGAGTCAATGGAGAAGTACAAATTGTTTTACCCACAACGGTTTCTCCAGCAGAAAGAGGGGCTTGGTGTGAAAAAAAAATACATTAGTGCATTGGATAAGATTGAAGATAAAGCACTAAAGTATTATGATGACAACATTGACAATGAAATTGTTGGCGAATTTTCAGAAATGTTGTTGCTAGATGGTTGTTTTGTTGTTGAATTTATTCGAGATTACTATAAAGATGAGGTAAAAGAAGGGATGTCATCAAATTGGTGTGGATGATGAATCAAGTATGTTGATACATGGTGTTACTAGAAAACCAACTCTCTTTGTTTGTGCTTACAGTGCTTCATGATATTGTATTTTGGTATTTTCACGATTTAACAATCTATGGAGAAATAGGATCAGGTTAAAGGACTTGATCCTTCAAGTAGCAACAACATAAATACAAGTCAATGGCATAAAACTGTAAAGCATCCAAAACTACAATGTAGGTGGAAATGGTAGTAGAGGCATAAAGTCCTCGTCAATGGTGTCACGCCTCGAGACTACCCCCGGATGTAAACACAGGACCTAGGATCAGGAGTGACTCCAAGCTAACCCTGCTGGCATATCATAAGAATACTTAAAAATAACTGAATTAAGAAAGAACTGTGCGGAAGCTTAAAAGATCATGAAAGCTAAAATGATGGGGAATACCCATTACTATCTAAATAAATGATATGTGAGTTTAATGACAACTGAAATATCAAAATCCAAAGCTAAAGCTGAATCTAACTATGTTTGAAATAAAGTCTCTAACTGACTAGAAATGTTGGGACATGCCCCAGCTAAATCTAGAAAAACAAAAACTAAAGCCTGAAATGTAGAAAGGAAACATGTATGTCATCCTCGGAGAATGAGGACTCACCACTGATACTGCTGAGCTGAAGATAGGGAACTGATCTATGCGTGATTTGAAAGTTGAGGACCTAAACCTACATCATGAGAAGAAGTAGCACAGAGTATGTGAGTACTTGAAAGGAACTGAGCATGCAAGACAGAGTAAAGCTAAAGAACATATATATCTGAATAAAGCATATAACTGAGCAATGATGTAAGATAAGCATGATACTATACCTAGGACTGAGCTTCCCTTTCTAACCAAATTTCATTACCCCCTTCGTAGGTGACCCTTTGAGGAAAACCCAATCATCAATTTGGAACTCTAAGTCACTTCTCCTTACATTTGCATAATATTTCATGCGACTCTGGGCTGTCTTAAGTCTATCTCTAATGAGCTGAACTTTCTCCATAGTATCATGAACCGAATCCGGCCCTATCAAGGTTGTTTCACCTACTTCAAACCAACCAACTAGAGATCTACATCTACGCCCATACAATGCCTCATAAAGGGCCACCTAAATGCTAGAATGGTAATTATTATTGTAGGCAAACTCTATTAGAGGAAGGTGATCATCCCAACTATCCTTGAAATCAATCACACAAACTCTCAACATGTTCTCTAAGGTCTGAATCATATGCTCTGCTTGACCATCTGTTTATGGATGAAATGTTGTGCTAAGATTAACCTCAGTACGAAGACCTTTATGAAATGACTTCTAGAAATGAGAGGTAAACGGAGGACCTCTATCTGAGATGATAGATAAAAGAACCCCATGCAGCCTGACTATCTTATTAATGTAAATCTTGGAATAGTCCTCTATCGAATCTATAGTCTTAACAGCCAAAAAATGCGCAGACTTACTAGCTCTGTCAACTATCCCCCAAATAAAGTCATGTTGTTTACGAGTACGAGGTAAACCTGTAATGAAGTCCACGTTGATCACTTCACATTTCCAAGTAGGAATGTTGATCTCTTGAGTCATACTCCCTAGTTTCTAATGTTCTACTTTCACTTGCTAGCAATGAGGGCACTTAGCTACAAAATCTGCTATATCCTTTTTCATACCATTCCACCAAAAGACTTCCCGAAGATCACGGTACATCATAGTGGCGCCTGGATGAATAGAATACCTGGAGTTATGGTCTTATGCAAGAATCGGTTGTCTCAACTCTCTGCTGATGAACTACACCCTTTAGTTGAAGCAATATTGGATCACTATCTTGCTTTTCCTTAACCTCTGCTACCTGAACTGCTACACCACCATCTGATATGCTCATAAGGTGAACTCCTAAGAGAGTAATCATGTGAACATCCTTTGCTAGTTCTTTCCTTTATTCCTCAACATATGATACACTACCCATAGATAGTCTATTAAGATCATCTGTAACTACAATGGCCTTACCAAGATGATAAAGCACATTCATATCATAGTCCTTAAGGAACTCAAGACATCTTCTCTGACGAAGATTCAACTCTTTTAGGGTGAATAGATATTGAAGGCTTTTATAGTCTGTGAACTAATCTACGTTACACCATACAAGTAATGTCTCCAAATCTTAAGTACAAATGCTACTACTGCAAGCTCAAGGTCACGAGTCAGATAATTCTTCTCATGCACCTTCAGCTATCTAGAAGAATAAGCTATAACCTTACCTCGCTACATCAAAACACACCCTAGGCCAACTCTGAATACATCGCAATAGATCACATAACCATCTGAACCCTCTGGTAGAGTCAAAATAGGAGTTGTAGTCAACCTAGTTTTCAGTTCTGTAAAGCTTTTCTCACAATCATCCGACCACTAAAACTTAACCTTTTTTAGAGTCAACTTAGTCAATGGAGAGGTTATGGATGAAAATCCTTCCATGAACCTTCTGTAATAACCAGCCAAACTTAAGAAACTTCTAATATCTATAGGAGAGGTAGGTCTGAGCCATTGTTTTACTATTTTTATTTTTCGAGAATCCACTTGGATCCCTTTGCTAGACACAATATGCCTAAGGAAAGCAACAAATTGCAACAAAATCTTACATTTGCTATACTTAGCGAATAACTGGCGATCCTTGAGAGTTTGCAGGAAAAGCCTCAAATGAGTCGCATGTTCTTCCTCATTTGTAGAGTAAATAAGGATATCATCAATAAAGACGATAACAAACAAGTCAAAATACTGCATGAACACTATGTTCATCAAATCCATAAAAGTTGCAGGTGCATTAGTTAGTCCAAATAACATAACTACAACTTCATAATGACCATACCGAGTTCTAAAGGTTATTTTTTGGATGTCAATATCTTTGACTCTGAGCTGATGATACTCGGATCTGAGGTCTATCTTTGAGAAATGACTAACACCTTGAAGTTGGTCAAATAAGTCATAAATCTTGGGGATAGGATAGTTATTCTTGATTCTGCATTTGTTCAACTGCCTATAGTCAATGCACATTATGAGAGAACCATCTTTCTTTTTCATGAATAACACTGGTGCACCCCATAGGGAAATATTGGGTTTGATAAAGCCCTTATCTAGAAGGTCTTTCAAGTGCTCTTTCAATTCCTTCAGCTCAGTTGGAGCCATTTTGTAAAGAGAAATAGAAATATGCTGGGTATCTGGAAAGAGATCAATTCTAAAGTCAATTTCCCTTTCAGGAGGAACTCCGAGAAGATCTTCTGGAAACACTTCTGGAAACTCATTAACTACTCGAACTGACTCAAGAGTTGGGGTTTCAGAGCTTGAATCCTTAACCAAAACTAGATGATAAAGATAACCCTTAGAGATCATCTTTCTGAACTTAAGGTAAGAAATGAATCAACCCATAGACACTAAGTTACTGCCCTTCCATTCTAATATTGGTTGGTCTGGAAATTGAAAACGAATGATTCTAGTTCTACAATTGATTGAGGCATAAGAAGAATGTTACCAATACATGCCTAGAATGATATAGAAATATACAAGTTCTAACTCTACAAGATTAGCTCAGGTGACTTTCCAAGAGACTGTGACAGGGCAATTTCTGTATATTCGTCTAGCTATAACTGGGTCACCGACTGGAGTTGAGACTGAGAAGGGTTCTCAGAGAGTTTCTGGACTCACATCAAAGTTGACTTCTTTATAAGGAGTTACAAAAGAAAGAGTAGCCCCTGGATCTAACAAAGCATAAACATAATAACTCGTAACGTATCAGTGACTACATTAGAAGAATATTCATGATCCTGGAGAGCTTGAAGAGCATACAACCTGTTTTGGCTCTGACTACCACATATACCATATGAGTTACCCTATTGAGTTAGGCAACCTACTGGTGTTGTTGAAGTTGTAGACTAAGCCCTACCATTATTGCCTCTTTGACCCTATTAAGAAGAAGGACAATCTTTCAACCTATGATAAGATTGACCACACCCAAAGCATCCTTCCTTTACTGCAAGACACTAGCTTGGATGGTTCTTACTATACTTTGGACAAGTTGGGTAGGTTCTGGTGCCTGAAATTCTCTCTTGAGACTTAGAAGTTGATGCCCTACCTTTTTGATCCTGCGAGCAATCTCCACTACCCGATTTCTGTTAAGAGTAATCGTAGTTGCATGTCCTATCTTTCTTATTATCCTTAGCATGTACCCTTTAAGTTTATCTCCTTCAACATGCTGAGCATGAGTCATGAGCTAGAGATGTTCATATTTTCTAACAACATAGCATTTTTAGACTTTGTTTTCACTAAGTCGGATTCGGTTCATGATGCCATGGAAAAAGTTCAGATCATTAGAGATAGACTTAAGTCAACCCAGAATCGCCATAAATCCTATGCAGATGTAAGGAGAAGGGACTTGGAGTTCCAAATTGATGATTGGGTTTTCTTGAAAGTATCACCTATGAAGGGGGTGATGAGATTTTGCAAGAAAGGGAAACTTAGTCCTACATATGTAGGCCCTTACAAGATCTTGAAAAAAGTTGGTAACGTGGCTTATGAGTTAGAGTTGCCAGCAGAACTAGTAGCAGTGCATCTGATTTTTCATACTTTATTATTGAAGAAGTGTGTGGGTGATCCAGCATCTATAGTACCATTGAAAAGTGTGGCTGTGGAGGATAGTCACTTATGAGAAAGTGCCAGTTGAGATTCTTAATTGTCAGTTCGAAGGTTTAAAAACAAAGAAGTCGCTTCAGTTAAGGTTTTGAGGAGGAGTCAGTCCGTAGAAGGAGCTACTTAGGAAGCAGAAGCAGCCATGAAGGCAAAGTATCCTCATCTCTTTTTTTGCGAATTCATTCCATCTTGAGGTAATAGTTCATCTTCAGTTCGTTAGTCATTCATGCGTAATTTCAATCTTAGTATCATGTTTCTTCAATTTGTACTTGTATTTTTAGCATATTTGCATGTTCTTAGAACTTAGTTCCATTAGAAATCAGTTTCTAGTACTTATTGGTAGGGTTTGAAGCTTTTCCCTCCCTATCCAGCTAGTTTAGACTTCATTCGAGGACGAATGTTTCCAAGGGGGAGATATTGTAACACCTCGAAAATCAAACTTAGAACTTTCAGCAGAAAACCAGTAGAATCTGGTGAACCACGACAGGGTTCAAGGACCGTGAACTGAACCACCGTTTGTCGACCTATCAGTGGACTCACACCAGCCTTGAAGTGGTGGACCGCGGGACCCTTCATGGGCTGTGGACCACTACATGAACCGTGGTGGTTTCCATGAAGTCGAGCCAGAATAACCCCTAACACAGGTGAAGGACCACAGGACCTTCATGATGTGTAATCCTTCACACGGTCCTTGAAGTGGATCGTAAAGGGAAAGCCCAAAACCAGTAGCTACTCGACCAAGGATCATGACTAGCTTGATGGTCCGTGGTCCCTTTGACGGTCCGTCAGAGAGGTCGCGGTAGGCTGCGTCATATTTTAATGTAAGGCGTTGGTCTTTTCCCCTATACGTTGGACCCCTAAACTACGTCATTTAACCCCAAAACTATGTAGTTTTGGTTAGTTTCAGCCTAGTAAATTAATTAGAACATACTCTAATCTATATTTCACCAAAATCAAGCGAAACTTAAAGCAAATTAGACAGAGAAGTCGAGCAGCCCTCTAAGAAACTGCAGCAAGGTTTTCATCAGTTCTATCCTCGAAATCTAAAGATTCCTCTATGAATTTCGCCACCAGGTATGTGCGATCTCACTAGTGGGTTCCTTTCACCCATTAGGTCCCAAGAATTCAGTCAGGTTATTGATTTTCTCCATATTATCTAGACCTAGGGTTTGTAGAATTTCAGCAGATTATTATGAATTAGTTATTTTAATATTCCTAATTAGATTATCATATAGTAGTATTGTTATGCATAAACTCAAAACCCTAGTTATGTAGTTCTTTTAGTTCATAAATTACATTAGCTAGGACAAATAAATAAATATACATGCCTCAGTTGTTGAATGTTTCATTATCATATATACATATTGCATTTTAAGTTAGCATGTCAGATCCAGTTTACTTTAGTTATGCTATACATTTCATATATTCAGTAGGGATAGACTTTATACCAAGTTGGGCTAGGTTTCGTCACCCTCAAGTCCCAGATATATGTGCCCCTATAGGTTATAAGTCCCCTCTGTGGGCATCAGTTTAGTGATCAGGCCAGTCATGCCTCGATGAGGCATATACATCGGACTCCATATTTAGTTCATGTGGTTTTACGTCTGTTATTAGTATGTCCCACAATCAGATTCTATTGCATTGACTCGTTTATCAGTTACAATTCAGTATTCAGTTTCAGCATGTTATAAACTTAGTCATTGCATTCAGTTAGTTCATATTCAATATTTCTAGTATAGTATCATGATTATCTTACATCATTGCTCAGATATATGTTTTTCTCAGTTATGTATGTTGTTCAACTTCACTCTATCATGCATGCTCAGAACCTTTCAAGTATTGACACATACTCTGCGCTACATCTTATCGTGATGTAGGTTATTGTCCTCAGCTTTTAGATCATGCATAGATCTGTTCCCGATCTTTAGCTTAGCAGGATCAGTGGTGAGTCCTCATTCTCTGAGGACGACAAACATGTTTTCTTTCTAAATTTTAGTCTTTAGTTTCAATTTTGCTAGATTTAGCTGGGGGCATGTCCAAGCATTTCTAGTTAGTTAGAGGCTTTATTTAAGACATAGTTAGATTTAGCTTTAGAGTTTGATATTTCAGTTTTCATTAAACTCACAGTTTATTAATTAAGATTGTAATGGGTATTCCCCATCATTTCAGTTTACATGATGTTTTAAGCTTCCGCGCAGTACTTTTTAAATTTAGATATCTTTAAGTATGCCTATGATAGGACAACAGGGTTAGCTTGGGGTCACTCGTGATCCTAGATCCCGTGTTTACATCCAAGGGGTAGCCTCTGGGCGTGACAGAACCTTTTGAGTAATAATCTCAATGTTTGTGGATGAGGAGACATTTTCAACATATGAGCTAAGTTATATTATTGGGAATAGTATTGAGCACCAATATGGGGACAAGTTCAAACAACTCAAAGTTCTTATAAACCATGTAGCCAACGTAGGTAGAAAGGATCATACATTTTAGATGATATCTTATTGCTTTTTAATCATAGTTTAGTTGATCCTCTTAGTTGAGGATTTCTTATACTCCATCAAGGTATAGGATAGTTCTGGCAGCGTGGGCGAGATTTTGTATCATCATATATCTTATAGTGATGGTTGTTGGTTACAGAATCTCCAAAATAAGAGTATTAAATGTATTTTTAAATAGATTGGTTATTATCTACTATTTTAAACACTTTATATAAACTACATCTTTATTGTTGTTTTTATACTGTATTGAGTTGAGTATCCATGATTTGAGGTTGAGTTTAATGGGGATGAGGTGAGTATGTTTCATTCTTTCCAAGTTCAAGCTTTTATATTATGTTCAGTTTTCCCCTTACTTGCTCATACATTCAATGTACTGATGTCATTTGGTCTGCATCGTTTCATGATGCTGATACAGGAGATCAGGGTCATCAACAGGCACTTCGTTGATATCATAAAAGTTCGAGTTAGCTTTGGTGAGCCTCCTTGGTTCCACAGGGTTCTATTTAATTTTCAATGTTTGTTAGGTTGTCGGGGGTCTTTTTTTGACTTTCATATTTGTCATTTAGAGGCTTCATTGATAGACATTAGTAGTTCATGAGTCTTTTCATTTCTATTGTTAATGTTCAATACTTAAGTTGCCTTTTTTTCCAGTGAATGTTTTACTTTAAATATTTTGAGTATTTATTTTAAACATTTAAATTAAATTGTTGCTTTTGAGGTTCATTTATTTTCAAGCAAGCCTTCCGCTGAGAGTTGATCCCGGCCAAGGATTCGCTTTGGGCCAACAATGGTTCTTGAGTGTCGGCCAAGTCCAGGGTGTAGGCTCAGGGCATGACACTAACAACAATCATCTTGTAGACACTTTCATTTGTAGTTAGCTGTCTTGTAGGATAACTTCATTTATTTCCCTGATGTCATTTCAACGTCTTCTCGTTGGGGAGGAGCAGAATCTTGTCAATAAACTCATTGCAAAATATTTGATCATATATAGCAAGGTTTATTAGTGCCTCAAATTGACTGATATATGAGTTTCATCACTAAGAAGTTTGTCATCCTTCTCTTGAAATTGAAGTAGATCTTTATTTACGTCAAGCGATCTCATGATCATTGGAATACTCAATGAATCTGATTTATCCATATAAAATTGCATCAAAACTCTTCTGTGTATGTTGATTGAAGGACAAATATTTCATTTGTCAAATTCTCAATCTGTAGGTTAAGACAAAATTGTCATACAGGAATGTTTTAATTTTAGATTCCCTTCTCAAACACTCAACAACTTTTGAAAGCTCTTTAAGAGTGCTAATAATGTTTAAGTCATAAACAGACAATTATTATAAAAAATTCAGATCCTGACCTTTTCATAAAAATGCAAGGACAATTAGGGTCATTTTTGGTACCCTTTCTTCCTTGATTATTTCAATCACTACATCAAAAATGATCTTTAGAGGCAATTAATTTTCAATTGCCGCTAAATATTTATTTTTAGCGGCAATTAACACTCTTTGTATATGTCCCTAAAGGCTTTAGCGACATTAGATCTAATGGCACTTAACTAATGCTGGTACAGACTTTAGCACTCTTTATTAATGTGTCTATTTATTGTCGCTAAAAATTCTTTTTGTTGTAGTGAATCCATATAAGTATTCTTGAAGCTTTATTGAAAAAGTTTATTTCAAACTTTTATATGTTTCAGACACCTTGATTGCTTCAAGGATTTTCATATAACCTTTAATATTATCTAGCTAGACATGATAATTATTAATTATATGCATTCAAGTTTCGTATATTGCCAGATTAAAACGAATCTCAATGCATCCACCATAGGAGAAAATGTCTCCAATAATGTCACAATATTTGCGACAAACCTATATGCCCAAAGGCACAAGTCGTACTTGATATCTTACGGTTATACGATAGCATAATTATTAATTTGTATCCCACTGAAATTATACCCTGACTTATGGACTATCAATCTGAAACATCACTTTTCTAAGTGAAATAAAATATGTTTGAATTATGCATTTTACTTTGCCAATCATTAATCTGTCCACACTGTATGACATATTTGAATTCAAAATCCTTGTCATAATTTATATTATTGACTGCCACTTCATATCAAATATACATTCGACGGTTATATGATATTGATTCCAATATGAAATAACATGTTGAGATCTCTTCGTATTTCATCTTTTTTAGATACCTGAATCTTTTTCAAGGTTTTATGAAGTGTTATGTCATGGCTCTCTTTTATAGCACTTGCCTCATTATCATGACCATATTGACCATTTCCTCCTCTCCTTCTTCAATGGATTTTACATTTGGATTTGATTGGTCTATTACGCTTCAGACTTTTCATAGACTCTGTCCTCAAAGACATCTCCTTGGAGCATTTGCAGTTGAATTATAGCATATGGTCAGTAAATTCATCTTGTTGAAGATTTGCACCATTATGCAAATGAATTATGCCTTGAACTTCAAGTTCACATTATTTTTTTAACGATGATCTAGATAATTCATAATTCACCTCACATATAATTTTCATTTATAAATCATCTTTTGCCCTAATGTTAGAAAATATAATATTCATCCCAATATCATTCGGGAATTCATCTTTGTGCGTGGTGGAACAATTAAATCATAACTGCACATTCAACATCTTAGATGAAAATCAGTTGGTTACCGACCCTGAACCAATTTTGATATAGGACCTTCGTTGGCTTGATGCATACAAGTGTTGCTACATGCTAAATGCATTCATCTCATACGAAATTTCTTTTGGGGAGATTTATTCTCATGACTAATGGTTTAGCTACAATTGGAGGCATACAATTGGTGCTAAACCAATCAGCATTATCAATATAATTTCATACTATGGAACGTTCTCTTGATCTATGAATTTGAACAAAGGACCTTACAAAAATCAATTTGTAAGTTTAGATCAAAGCACATGTGACTATCACATAAATGTAATTATCAAAATCATATAATTTCAGACGGGCCACATGACCAGTGAATGGGCCCATATTCACCTCTTTTTTGTTTTATGTTCCAAAACTTTAGGGGGTCCAATCCCAATCTTAGCTGGTACAATGATCATTTTATCATTAGAAAAGAAGCACAATAAAATTCTTGGAAAATCATTTATTTCTTCAATATATAATCACGTAAATTCTTGATTACTATTGCATCACATTTAAACCAGAATGGTCAACCAGTCATGCCAACTAATCTTTATTTTAGTACACTTGTAGTTTACTTTTGCATGTGATTCCATCATCATGCCCATGTTTGTGTGCAACAAAAAAGAGGAAAAAAGTGGGTTATCTTTTACATAAATATTTATAACCTGCTTCGATTGTAGTAATCTAAAGATATTAAATTTTTTCATAAATTATAGTCTCGATATAATAATTTTTCTTTTCAATTCCTTCGAAATTGAGGAAGTTTCTTTTGAGACATACTACAATCCAAATATTATTCCTCTGACAGTACCACAATAGCTCTTTAGAGCTTACAATTAATTTTGTGTACTATCACATATTTCATGACACCATCTATATGGTGAACATCTCCTTCAAGGAGAAAATTATATCATTATTGTCATGGTCAAAATTATTACAAGCAAGACATATTTCTTACTTTACTTGTATCATAGGTACACAACCAATGACAAATTTGTGTTGCCATACAATAATATTATTTTTTTCATGGCACCAACATTTATATGCAAGATTTTTTTTCTTTGCCCTTTTGATAGTTACAATAAAACATACCACAATATTTGTGATGTACTAAAAGTACACAACCAATGACACTTTATGCCAAAATGAAATTTCTTAATTTCTCTCAAACCTCTCGTAGAGGTGAGTTATATTATATGTTCCACTCATAATATTTATATTACATCTTGACACATTCACTTTCAGAATGGTCAAACATTCATGATTCTTATCACAAGTTATACTTCAAGTAATAGACTAATCATTTAAGCTCATTGCGATACCTTTGAAATTTATCATTTTTTTATTTGTTTGACACACCTGAACATCACTTTGAAAGGTAAAGTGTACCACCACTTTATCTTCCTTTTTTGATATAGTATTTATAAATTTATCAAATTATTAGGTTACACAAAAACTACGAGACCAATAACCTTTCATGCTATTTTGATGTTAAAAATTACCTTCACATTTTGAAGGACTATTTGGAGATGACATGTGACGCCCCGAGGCTACCCCCTTGACGTAAAACGGAACCTAGGATCACAAGTGACCCTAAGCTAACCCTGAAGTTGGCAGATCATAAGCATACTGAACATATCTAAGAAAATATTAACTAATATGGAAGCTATCTCAATTAATACTTGTGGATAATACCTAACTAGTTTGAATATATAAAATGTACTAAGAGTTTAGCAATAACTGAAACAATCACTTAACAACTCAAGTTGAATCTACTACTATGTTCGAAAAACCTCTACTGACTAGAGTTGCTGGGAGATGCCCTCAGCTAACCCTAGAAAAACTGAAAACTAAATAGAAGACTAAAAATGAAAAGCATGTTTGTTGTCCCCAAAGTATGAGGACTCACCACTGAAACTGCTGAATATGGATCGAGAATCGATCTATACGTGATCTGGATGCTACCTGAACCTACATCATGAAAGGATATAGCACAAAGTATACATCAATACTTGGAATGTATTGAGCATGCAGGATATAAATAATAGCTGAACAAAATATATAAGTTGAACAAGGCATAACTAAGCAATGACGTAATCTAACAGGATATAAATGCTGAAATATAACTGAAAAACTTAGATAAATGCAATGACCAAGAACTATTCATGAACATAACCTGTTGAGACGGAATATTGAAGTGTAACCTGAAAACCTGGTGAAATACATTAGAGTCTGAATGTGAGAGCAACTTTTAATCGACATAAAATAATGTGAGCTAAATGTGGAGTCCGATATATACGCCTCATCGAGAGGACCCAATATACATTACCAGGGGTATAAAGGCATGACTGGCGTGATCACTAAATCTGATGCCCAACAGAGGGGACTTATAAACCTATGGGGTCACGTTGTTCTGGGACTATAAGGGTACGTTGAACCCTAGTCAAACTCGGTGTTAAACCTACTCCCAACTAAGAATGTATATGACACAACTTAACTGACATACTGGATAGCTCAATGTTCTGACATGCAAATTTGAGAATGCAACATTTAAGTACTAACAATGTAACATTTGAAAATTGGAGCATGAATATCTGTTTAATTGACATAGCAAGTATAATTCATGAACTAGTAAAATTTATACCACTAGGGTTCTGAGTTTCATGCAAGGAACTAAGCAAACTTTCCAAGAAAACAAGCTATTTTGATTTAGGATACTACAACAACTAAAGCACAACAATTGTTCAAGGTTTCATAAACCCTAGGTCTAAACAAGATATGGAGAATCAAGAATCTGGCAAAATTCTAAGGACATAGTCGATGAATGGAACCCACTAGTGAATTCCCATATACCTAGTGACTAAATCTACAGAGAAACCCTTCGATTTCAGGGATGGAACTTGAAGAAAACCTTTTGCTTGTTCTTGAGGGGCTAGTTGACTTTTCTCTCCTTTTTGGCTCTAACTTCAATGAATTTTGGTGAATAATCGTTTAGGGTAAGTTCCAACTAGAATATTAGGCTAAAACTAAGTAAAATAACATAGTTTAGGAATAAAATAATTAGGAAAAGACCCAACTACACCTAAACTAACTATCGTGTGCCGACCAACGAGACCTGACCGACGAACCGTGGATAGACCTACGGTCCATCCTACACGATTGTTGATCATGGTCTGGAAGCTGGAAGATAGGGTCAGAACTACGGACCCTGGACCACTGACCGTGGTCTCACCTACGATGCGTAAGTCCTGTCATTAGTTGTAAGTTCCTTGAGATTCTGGGTGGCAAACCTATTGACCATACCTACGGTCTATGGTCCCATCCCCGGGCCATGGATGGCCTCTGTTGGTGGCACGTACAAGTTTTGAAAAAAATCTGCTATTGGCTCTTTCTCAAATTTGGGGTATTACATTATCTACCCCTTGGAAACATGCGTCCTCGAATAAACTCTAAACTAGCTGTGTATGGAGGGAAGGAGCTGTAATCTCTACCATTAAGTACTAGAAACTGATATATAACTGAACTGAGTTCCAAGAACATGCAACTATGCTGAAATGCAAGAACAACTAGAGAAACAAGATGCTAAGACTGAGTTTACACAAGAGCAAGCTGAGAGGCTGGAGAGGAACTATTAACTAAAGCTGAAACGGAATCGGAAGGGAAAAGGTAAGGGTACTTGGCTATCATGGGTGCTTCTGCTTCCCAAGTATCTCCCTCTACAGACTGATTCCTCCACAAAACCTCTATTGAAGGGACTTCCTTATTCCTTAACCTACAAACTTGACAGTCTAACGATCAAGAACCTCAACTGGCACCTCTTTATAAGTGAGACGATCCTTCACATCCACACTCTATAAGGGTACTATCAATGTTGGATCACCCACACATTTCTTTAATAAGGAAATGTGGAAGGCTGGATGAACTGTTGTTAGTTTTGCAGGTAAGTCTAATTTATAAGCCACATTACCAACCCTTTTCAGGATTCTGTAAGGACCTACATATCTAAGACTAAGCTTCCCTTTCTTGCCAAATTTCATCACCCCCTTCATAGGTTACACTTTCAGGAAAACCCAATCATCAATCTCAAACTCTAAGTCCCCTCTCCTAACATATACATAAGACTTCTGACGACTCTGGGCTCTCTTTAGTCTATCTCTGATGAGTTGAACTGTCTCCATAGCCTCATGAACCGAATCTGGACCAATCAATGCTACTTTACCTACCTCAAACCAACCGACCAGAGATCAGCATTTACTCCTGCATAATGCTTCATAAGGGGCCATCTGAATACTAGAGTGGAAGCTATTATTATAGGCGAACTCTATGAAGGGTAGGTCATCATGCCAACTTCCCTTGAAATCGATTATGCAAGCTCTCAACATATCCTCTAAGGTTTGAATGGTATGCTTTAACTGTCCATCTATCTGTGGATGAAATGTTGTACTAAGACTTACTTGAGTACCAAGACTTTTCTAAAATGATTTCCATAAATGAGAGGTAAAATGGGGAACTCTATCTAAGATGATAGATAAGGGAACCCCATGCACCCCAACTATCTCATTAATGTAGAGTTTAGCATAGTCCTCCACTGAATTTGTAGTCTTGACAGCTAAGAAATTTAACTTTGTCTACTATCACCTAAATGGAGTCAGTTTGTCTGCGAGTACGAAGTAAACTTATAATGAAGTCCATGTTTATCACTTCCCACTTCCATGTATGAATGTTAATCTCTTGAGTCATACATCCTAGTTTCTAATGTTCTACCTTAACTTGTTGACAATTAAGGCACTTAGCTACAAAGTCTGCTATATCCCTCTTCATGTCATTCCACCAAAAGACTTCTCGCATATCACGGTACATCTTAGTGACACCTGGATGAATGGAATAACTGGAGTTATGAGCTTTAGTAAGGATCTGCTCCCTTAACTCACCCACATTAGGAACATATAAGTGACCCTGGTGTCAAAGCACACCATCTCCCCCTTAGGAGAAAACCTCAACTTTCTAATAATGAACTGCACCGTTCAACTGAAGTAATATAGGATCACTATTCTGATTTTCCTTAATCTCCGTTACTAGTGAAGATTCTGACCTATTTTGGACTATCACATCGCCATTTTACATGTTCGTAAGGCCAACTCCTAAGCAAGCAAGCCGGTGAACAGCTTTTGCTAATTCTTTCTTTTCTTCCTTAACATGTGTTACACTACCTATAGATAGTCTACTGAGAGCATCAATTACTATATTGGCCTTACCAGGATGGTAAAGCACATTCATGTCAATGCCCTTGAGGAATTCATGCCACCTCATCTAATGAAGATTCAACTTTTTCTGTGTGAACACATTCTAGAGGCTCTTATGGTCTGTGAACACATCCACGTGAACACCATAGAAGTAATGCCTCCAAATCTTTAGGGAAAATACTACAGCTGGAAGCTCGAGGTTATAAACCGGTTAGTTCTTCTCATATACCTTAAGTTGTCTAGAAGCATAAGCTATGACATTACCTCGCTGCATCAGCACAAAACCTAGGCAATCCCCGGATGTATCACAATAAATCACATAACCGTCTGAAACCATCTAGTAGGGTCAAGACCGGAGTTGTATTCAACCTAGTCTTCAGTTTTGAGAAGATTTTCTCACACTCATCTAACCACTGAAACTTAACCTTTTACTGAGTCAACTTGGTCAAGGGGGAAGATATGGATGAAAATTCTTTTACAAATCTCCTGTAATAACCAGCCAAACCCAAGAAACTTTTGATATTTGCTGGAGAGGTGGGTCTGGGCCAGTGCTTCACTACCTTAATTTTCTGAGAATCCAGTGGGATCCCTTCACTGGATACCACATGACTAAGGAAAGTGACGGACTGTAACCCGAATTCACATTTGCTGAACTTAGCAAAGAACTGGTGATTCTTGAGAGTTTGCAGAACAACTCTCAGATGAGTCGCATGCTCCTCCTCATTCCGAGAATAAATGTGGATATCATCCATAAAGACGATAATGAACAAGTCCAAATAGTGTTAAAACACCATGTTCATTGAGTCCATGAAAGTTGCATGAGCATTTGTCCAAATAACATAACTACAAATTCATAATGACCATACTGAGTTCTGAAGGCTGTCTTTGGAATGTCATTATCTTTGACTCTAAGCTGTTAATAGCCGGATCTAAGGTCTACCTTTGAAAAATAACTAGCACCCTGAAGTTGATCGAACAAGTCATCAATCCTAGTGATGGGATACTTATTTTTGATTGTGTCTTTGTTCAACTGACAATAGTCGATGCACATACTAAAAGAATCGTCTTTCTTTATCACGAACAACAATGGTGCGACCCATGGAGAGATATTGGATCTGATTAAGCCCTTGTCTAGAAGGTCTTTCAACTTCTCTTTCAATTTCTTAAGCTCGACTGGAGCCATTCTGTAAGGAGGAATCAAAATAGGCTAGGTATTTGAAAGGAGATCTATTCCAAAGTCGATTTCCCTTTTGGGCGGAACTCCAGGAAGATCTTCTGGAAACACTTCTGGAAACGCATTTACAACTGGAACTCACTCAAGGGTTGGGGTTTTAGAGTTTTAATCCTTAACCCGAACAAGATTATAGACATACCCTTTGGAAATCATCTTTCTCCCTTAAGGTAAGAGATAAATCGACCTACATGCACTGAGCTGATACCCTTCCACTCTAAGAGTGGCTCATTTGGAAACTAAAATCGAACAATCCTAGTTAGTTCTACAATTGAATAAGGCATAATAGGAATGTAGCAAATCCATGCACAGAATGATATCAAAATCTACAATTTCTAACTCTACAAGATCTGCTGAGGTGACTTTCTGAGAGACTGTAACAGGACAATTTATGTATACCCATCTAGCTATAACTGAGTCACCAACTAGAGTAGAGACTGGGAAGGGTTATAAGAGAGTTTCTGGACTAATACTGAAGTTTACTGTTATATAAGGAGTTACAAAAGACGGTGTAGCCCCTGGGTAGAACGATGCATAAATGTCTAAATGAAAGACTTGTAACGTAACAGTGACCACATCAAGAGAATATTCCTGGTCCTTGCGAGCCTTGAGAGCATACAACCTGTTCTAGCGCTGACTGCCACTTGTACCAGACGAAGCACCCTGCTAAGTTAGGCGACCTGTTGGTACTACTAGAGCTGTAGACTGAGCCCTATTGTCGTTACCTCATTGCCCCTACTTGGCAGAAGGAAAATCCTTTAACATATGGCCAGACTGGCCACACTGGCCATACCCACAGCACCCTTCCTTGCCTGCAAGACACTCACCTAGATGATTCTTTCCACACTTTGGACAAGTTGGGAATGTCCTGTTACCTGAAGTACTTAGAGCATGATGTGCTACCTTTATGATCCTATCGAAACTTGGGGGATTGAACTCTAGTTGATGAAGGTACAGGGGTTGAAGATCTCTTTCGAAACTGTGAGCGATTTCCACCACCCGATTTCTGCTCAGAGTATTAATAATTCCCTTTTCTAGCCTTTTTGTGGTCCTTATCCATTTCCCTAAGCTTATCTCCCTCAACATGTTGAGCATGAGTCATAAGCCTAGGGATATTCATATCCTCTAACAGCATAGCATTCCTGCACTCTGTCTTGACTTAGTCGGATACCCCAAATAGAAATTTACTCATTTATGCCCTTGGATCAGCAACCATGTATGGGGCATACCTTGAGAGCTGGGTGAACTTATGTCCGTATTCTTGAACTGACATGGTACCCTCCTTCAAATTCATAAACTTTTCTGCCTTAGCTTCTCCCAACTCTCTTGGGAAGAACCTATCTAGAAAAGCTTTAGTAAACACTCTCAAGTCATAGGAGTTGCATCCGCACCCCTATTTTCCTCTCATTGAGTGAGCCATATGTGAGCAACATCCTTAAGCGGGTAGGATGCCAACTCCACCCTATCATTACCTGTCACTTGCATCACTCCAAAAATTTTCTTAACCTCATCAATGAAGTTCTATGGGTCCTCACCAACCTACGAACCTATAAACTCAAGCGGTTTCATCTGAATGTCTTATCATTTTAGTGTGATGAAACTTGAATCCACCATTTTATTACTCTTCAACCAATGCCATATTAATCAACAGTATATTAGGACTCACCCTCGAGCCTTTAAAATATTACCATACAAGATAAAAACATCATTGCATAAGAAAAACTAAAGGCAAACAATAAATACATAATTTCTCAATTACCGTTTATAATAACTCAGTACGAAATTAGTGATTATCAAGTTAGTAGCTTTATGTTGTTAATAAGCATAACTAAAAGTAACTTGTGCCAATGTTGTCCGGTGCATGTACCTTTTATGTTTGGTCAAATTCAAAAATACTGCCACAATTTTCATTTCCAGAATAAAAGTAGTAAGGAAAAGAAGATATATATTATACGCATATCATATCAATAAACCACAATTTAGTCTTGGTTATGTCCTTATAATGTACTTATGAAGCAAAAGTTTCAAAATGAATTATTTATCGTAGAGAATTCACATAATCAATCTTTTGAACAATTTTGCATCAAGATGTTAGTTCCACATGAAAAGTAAAACATTCGTGGTGATAACGTGTTATAAAATCAAACACAGAATAATATAATTACTAAGAGAAGAAGGCAAGAAATGTATGTAGAAGAGAGGAGTTTTCTTCTTATTGAAGGATGTTTACAATGGTAAATGATATCTCAATTTATAGTTTGAGATATCACTCCAAAGGTCACCAAGTTCAATGCTCAAACTAGTAGATACATTGTTATCCATATTGTTCTCCAAAAAAGGGTTCATATCACCTAGGGAATATACATACATGAATTTGGTAGTTCATTAATGAACCAAATGGACAATTCACTATTCAATGGATATATATATATATTATGTAATTATATACCATCATATATCATCATATCAAATCATATCATCCTAACCTCAAAATTGGATTACGATTACCCCCCCCCCCCCCCCGGATGTGAGGCCAAAATACATATTTTAAATCATTATTTGCCTCACATTTATTATTTATAATTGTCCTTTTTTAGCATGAATTTTGTGAATTATGCTTAATAGTACATTTTATTTGTATGATTAAATTGGTGTGAAAATAAAGAAATTTAAAGCTAAAACGAATTAACGATGAAAGTTTTAAGAAGAAAATCAAGCAGACAGCTTATGAATTAAATTTAATATAATATTGAATATGTATGAAAGTGCAGCAAAAAAAACTAAAGAAATTGGCATATCTGCCACGTGTCACAAAGGGAACGCATCAAGCATCGTTGAAGGCCGCGGCGGACGAAACACGGTTCAGGCGGAATTCTAATTCCTTTTGGTTTTGAGTTTTAATTTGTTTTGTACTCAATTATTTTATTTAGGGTTTTCTAAATATATAAATCGTCCATAATAATAATTATTAGGAGAGGAGGATACAATGTAGAAATTAATTTTTTATTTAGGGTTTCATCTTTTCTTCTCTTTTATTTATTTTACATCTTTTCTTTGAATGATTGATTGTAATTGATCTATGTCTATATGGAGTTATGCTTCTCGTTCTTGGATTATATTTACTTATAAAATTATTGTTTAGTGATTATGATTCAGCATAATTGTTTATCATATTGGTTGATTTTATTTTTTTGTCATTACTATTTTGATACTTGATCACCATTAGAATAAATTTATTGTCTTTTTTTGAACTCAGGAGAGGAATAGAGGAATAGAACGTGGAATATAATGAGCAAATGTTTTCATGCATTTCACTTGAATTGATTTGTGTCTAGGATAGGTATATACCTAGGTGTCTTGCTTGGCTCAAATACGGGAAGACAACTTAATGCTTCATAGTTGGTTCAGTCTATCCCCGCTCAACGATGTAGTTAGGTTGTCAATTGTGGGAGAAAGTTAGAGGTTGGGAGATCATGACTATATTATCAACCCCGTGAATCAGCAACTAAATAATCAAATAAGTTGATGAAATTGATGCTAAACATGATTGTTAGTTAAATAATAATCCTAGATTGATTCATTTATTGATTGTGTAAACATCTATCTTTTCTTAGTTAATTGTTTTTAGTTATTCTATCTTTACTTTTAGTTTAGTTAATATATATTCATCTTTGAAATCCTTCCCTTAAATGAATAATTAAAATTAGTATAATTTAGTAAATAGTTAATTCACAAGTCCTTTGGATTCGATAATCCAGTTCTTTTAAGAGCTACTCTATTACTTGTGTGACCACATACCCCACAGTATTAATTAAATATTAAATTAAAATTAATATATTTTACTCTTTATTATTATTATTATTTGAAAAATAACCTCCTATTAAATTTTATATTATGGTTATAATATGCATGATTAATTGATTTGCTATTAAATGATAAATTGTAAGTACTTTGAATATGACATCCCACATAAAAGCTTTTCGGCTTTTATGATTATTCTATGAGTTAAATTATTAGCTTTTTATCTTCCTTGTTAATTCCACCTACAAAAATTAGACACATGAACAAAATTATAGGTTTTTAATTTTGTCTTCTTTATTTCTTCATTTATTGTATTTACCAGAGAAATTGTCCGCTCTTCACGCGATTATAAAGTAATTTATAAATCTAAATTACAGATCTAATTTGTACATTTCATTTAAAATATTTTCCATATTATTTTGGGTATAAAGGAGTACTATTTGAGAAATTAAATATTTTTTCTGTCATAATTTTTAAATATTACAAATGATTAACTATGTTGATTTGTTGTATTTTTCATATTAAATATAATTTTTTTGTTATAATAGTTTTAAAGAATTTATACTCAAATTCATAGTGATAAATATTTATATTCTATTATATATATAATGAGAAAGAGAGAGCATTGAGTAAGAGCTTTGTTAGATGGACTTATTTTATGCATGTTTAGAAATAGTTTTTAATTTTTTTTTTAGTGTTATAATAGAATAAAAAATATTTCAAACACCTTTTTGTAAGTCCAAAAAACAAAAGATAAGTCAAAATATACAAGTTAAAAATTTCTAACTTATATTTTGGGCTTATAATCAAAATAAATTAGAATGTGCATTCTTATTATTTCTACGTAAAAAGTAAAAGTTTACTATACAAATGCACAAAATATAAAACTAAAATACTTTAAAAGTATAAAAATTGAAGACAGTACACTTCAGGGGTCATAGAGAAAAGTGAAATAAAAGCATACATACGAAATTCAATAAGAAACGAATGATATGAACTATGTTAAAAATTTCGTGAGAAATATTTATTATTATTTCATTTTACATTCGCTTCTCCTCTATTAGGTTTCGTCTCCTTTCCTCTTCAACTTGTTCACATTGTTCTAAATAGAATATTATATTGATATTTAAATGTATTTTTTTTACAAATAAGTAAGATGATTAAGAAATGATTTATTGAATTGTCACATTAACAATGACATTTACAGTATTTTCAACTTTAATATGAAGAAATTTTCTAAATTTCAAATTATAACGCCTTTCTTTTTCTAGTAAACCTAAAACATTGTGCATAATGATCCATTCATTATTCATGGATTTGATCCAACAATCAATTTTGAAATTATTAATAATGATTTACTAAATAGTAGGAATTGTTGTAGCAAATTAGCAATTAGTCAATATAGCAAAACATGTAGACATTTTGTTGGACAACTACTACTGGTAGTAAATTTTAGTGGTGTCTTTTTAATTCATTAGCTGATTTTTTTCTTACATTCTAAAAATAATTAAATAAATATTGTCACGCTCCGAGCCTACACCCCGGATGTGGCTGACACTCAAGAACTATTGCTGGCCCAAAGCGAACCCATGGCCTGGCTTACTTACTCAGTGGAAGACTCTAAGCATTATTACAATGATCAAATGTACTTACTCAATTGTTAAATAAAATAACTTAGAATGTTTAAAAGTCAACACTCAACTTGGCCAAAATGACAACTCAAGACTTAACATATGAAATGATAATGTAAAGACCACTGAACTACTAACTGTCTGACTGTCTATGAAGCCTCTAAAACAAAGAGGGATGTCGGGACAAGACCCCCGATCATCCAAACAATGAAATACTGAAAGAAAAAGTAAAAGGAGTCCTCCGGAATGCAAGGAGGCTTACCAACTGTCTCTGAGTGCTCAACTGGATCAACGAGGCGTTGGGTGATGATCCTGGTTACCTGTGTATGCATCATAAGAAGATTTAGGTCACCTGGCATCAGTACATTGAATGTACGAGTATGCGAGTTGGAATGCTAAACACAACATAGGTTTGAAAAGAATCTGAAAGAAACACTTACCTTGACTTTATTCAACTCCTGAATAACTTAACTCAATATAAAGCAATAATCATATGCAATATATAGAAAGCTTCTAAAACAGTGAAAAACAACTTAGTTCGTTAAAGAATAAACAATAACAAACTCAACTTTACTCATATAATAAAGTAATATAGTTTTTCTGGGAGTTTGTCTAATCGACAACCACCACTATGAGCCTAAGTGGTGATACAACATCTTGCCCACACTGCCAGAACTGTCCTATACTTTGACGTCATATAGAACTCCTTAACTAAGTGGATCCACTAGTCTATGCTAAAAGCATCTTAAGGAGTCATCTAAAAAGTATGGTCCTTTACTACCCATGAAGGCTACATGGTTTATGGAGACTTGAGTTAATATGGACTCGCATACCCATATCGGTGGTCAATACTACTCTAAAAATATACTTAGTTCATATGTTTTTAAAACAAACTTCTTTCTTTAGTTTGAAATAATTACTCAAAACTTAGCTTAAAAGCTCTCTCGGAATTGATGTTCCCTTTCTTGTTCAAATGTGAAAACATTTTAAACTCTTGGGAATACTCGGTCCCCTTATAACTTTTGGAGAAATGAACTCAACTCTTTACTCTTTGGTTAACTTAAAACTTAAGTCTTAGAACAAAGTTAAAACGTCTGTGAATGACTTTTGAAAATTTTTAATGAATTTCTCTTGACTTGCTTCTTAACTTCTAAACTTGACTCTTAACTTTCCTTGAATTGAATTATGGATTCAAGGATTGTGATTTGTGATAGGAAAGATCTCATGATGTTTTAGGAGTGTTTTTAGATAGCTAAATGTGAGAAAAAATAAAAAAAAATCAATGTATGATGGCAAGTCCGCGACGCAGAGATGTATTTAAATTTTGGTCGCGAAAATACTTTTTGAGGCAAAACGGTCTATGACCGCTCCACGACGCGAAGGAATTTTTCCCAAATCTAGGGAGCAGGTCCGTGACGTGGAGCAAATGCCCAATTTGCCCGACTAATTTTCTTCTTTGTTTTCCAGCCCCAATTCGCCCAACCTCGGTTGTTTTTCCCAAAAATTTTTTAGATACAGATACCCAGCAAATGTACCTAAGAATCTAACTCCAACCAACTCAATAATTTGACGTAATGATCTCAGAAACTCCTCAATCTCAGCCCAATTAAAGAACAACATCAAATTCAAGAATACATATCAAGAATATCAACTTTCAAACTCTTTTAGGATGAATTCAAGCTGAAATAAACATGTTTGGCACGTGGGTGAACGAGCCCAACGTTATGAAAGGCTCACATACCTTGTAGGATTAAATCCTTGGCGAAAACCACACGAAAATCTCTAAGAAATCGACGAACTTTGAACTTTCCTTCTCCTTTCTCCTTTTTTTCTCTTTTCTCCAAGCCCTAGCGTGAACTTCAACTTTTCTAAATTGGTCTAATTCTGACTAGACCCTAACTTAATTACCAAAAATGAAATAAAACAATTGGACAAGGAAAAGACTAAAATACCCTTCCAAAATTTGGATTAGACTTTCCTTATCTAAACAACCAAACTTCCAAAGGGCATATCTCACTCATACAAACTCAAAATTGCGCAAACTCGGTGGCATTGGAAAGATTATTCCAAGATCTTTTCTACGATATCTGGAAACACACCTAACTCCTCCTGAGCTGGGAGTTATGGTCATTTGAAGTTGACTAAAACTCATCCTTAACTTAATTTAAACAAATTTTCATTATTTCCTAAAATCACTATTTCCAATTCTTGACTTCTTCCTAGTTATTTGAATTTGCGAGAAGTTACAATATTTCCCCCTTGGGAACATTCATCCTCGAATGAGATTACTCTTACTAGGCTAAGGGTGTAACATCTAACATTCAACTTAACACCAACAAGCAATGCAATTATAACATGCTAACTTATAAATGAAAGAGTACTAAGAAGAGAATTATTACCTTGGTCTGAAATCTCTCCGATTTCAAAGAGATGAGGATGTCTCTTCTTCCTATCTTCTTCAGCTTCCCAAGTAGCTTCCTCAACAAACTAGTTCCTCCAAAGAACTTTGATTGATAGCACTTCCTTAGTCCTCAACTTGCTAATTGGTTATCGAGAATCTGAACATGAATCTCCTTATAAGATAAGCTATCCTTGATCCCAATAGCTTCAGTTGGTATGATCAATGAAGGATCGCCCATGCACTTTGTCAACATGGAGATGTGAAATACTGGATGAGCTGCTTCTAACTCTTGTGGTAGCTCTAACTCATAAGCTACACTACCTACCCTTTTCGATATTCTGTAAGGGTCAATATGCCGGGGACTAAGTTTCCCTTTCTTACCAAATCTCATAACACCCTTCACGGGTGAAACTTTCAAGTAGACCCAATCATCCACTTCGAACTCTAACTACCTTCTCCTAACATCGGTGTAGGATTTCTGACGACTCTGCGATTTTTTCGACCTCTCCTGAATCACTTTCACGTTCTCCATAGCTTGATGAAACAAGTCTGGTCCTATCAACCCATCTTCACCAACTTCAAACCATCCAATAGGAGAGATCTGCATCTTCTCCCATAAAGAGCCTCATAAGAAGCCATCTGGATGCTGGAGTGGTAACTATTGTTGTAAGCAAATTCGATAAGAGGTAGGTGATCATCCCAATTACCCTTGAAATCAATCACACAAGACCTAAACATATCCTCCAAGGTCTGAATAGTGTGCTTTGCTTGACCATCTGTCTGAGGATGAAAAATAGTACTTGAGTTCACCTTCGAACCCAAGCCTTTCTAAAAAGATTTCAAGAATTGTGCAGTAAATTGTGCACCTTTATTTGAAATAATCGAAATTAGTACCCCATGGAGTCTAACTACCTCTTGAATATACAAATTAGCATAATCTTCTGTTGAATGGGTAGTCTTTACCAGCAAAAAGTGGGTTGATTTTGTCATTCTATCGACGATCACCCAAATAGAATCATGCTACCTACAAGACCTTGGTAAACCTGTGATGAAGTCCATATTAATCATCTCCCACTTCCATTCCGAAAGTTCTATATTTTGGGCCAAACCACCGGGCCTTTGATGCTCTACTTTAACTTGTTGGCAATTCGGACACTCAGCAACAAATTCTGCAATGCCCTTTTTCATGCTACTCCACTAATAGACTTCTCTCAAATCGCGATACATCTTTGTGGAACCCAAATGAATGGAATATCTAAAGCTATGAGTTTCCTCCGTGATCCTCTTTTGGAGTCCATCCACCATTGGTACACACAATCTACCTTGATATCTCAATACGCCATCTCCCCCTTATGCAAAAGCTTGTACTTTTTGCTTATGAAAATTTGCCTTAATTTCAAGCAAAATAGGATCTTGGTCTTGCTTTTCTTTCACTTCTGACACTAATGATGATTCAGCCCCATTCAACACCACTACTCCTCTTTCTATGGAATCCATTAGTTGGATTCCCAATCGTGCAAGTCTATGCATATCTTTCGTTAGTTCTCACTTTTCTTCCTCAACATAGGTGGTACTACCCATAGACAACCTGCTTAAAGCATCAGCAACAACATTAGCCTTACCTGGGTGATAAAGAATACTCATGTCATAATCCTTGAGTAATTTCGACCATCTTCTTTGTCTAAGATTAAGCTCTTTCTGAGTAAACACATACTGAAGGCTCTTGTGATTAGTGAACACATCCACATTATCACCATAAAGATAATGGCGCCATATTTTCAAAGAAAATACTATAGCAGCTAACTCAAAGTCATGGGTTAGGTAATTCTTCTCAAGAACCTTCAACTGTCTGGAGGCATAAGCTATAACTTTGTCATTCTACATTAGTACACAATCGAAACCAATTTTAGACTCATCACAGTATACAACAAAGCCTTGTGTACCTTCTGATAAGGTCAACACTGGGGAAGTAGTCAACCTCTTTTTCAATTCCTGAAAGATTTTCTCTCAACTTCAGACCATTGAACTTCACTATTTTCTGAGTCAACTTGGTCAAAAGGGACGAAATAGACGAGAATCCCACTACGAACCATCTATAACATCTAGCCAAATCCAAGAAACTCCTAATATTAGTTGGAGATGTGGGTCTAGGACAATTTTGCACTGCCTCTATATTTTGGGTATCAACTTTAATTCCATCACCGAAAACTATGTGGCCCAAGAACGCCACAGACTCAAGCCAAAACTCACATTTAGAGAACTTAGCATATAACTCCTTATCTTTCAAAGTCTAAAGAACTATTCTGATAAAACTAGCATGATCTTCTTCATTCCTTGAATAGATTAGTATGTCATCAATGAAGACGATAACAAACATATCTAAATAAGGTTTGAAAACTCTATTCATAAGGTCGATGCTACAGGTGCATTGGTCAAATCGAACGACATGACCAGAAACTCATAGTGACCATATTAGGTCCTGAATGCTATATTGGGAATATAACATTCCCTTACTTTCCACTGATGGTAGCTAGATCTGAGATATATCTTAGAAAATCAAAAAGCACCCTGAAGCTGATAGAAATGATCATCAATTTTTGAAAGACGGTACTTGTTCTTAACAGTAACCTTGTTCAACTGACGGTAATCTATACATATCATAAGGGAACCATCTTTCTTTCTCACAAATAAGAATGGAGCGCCCCAAGGTGAGACGCTTGGTCGAATAAATCCTTTATCCTGGAGATCTTTCAACTGCTCTTTAAGCTCTTTCAACTCTGTTGGTGCCATTCTATATGATGGAATAAAGATAGGATGAGTATCTGAAAGAACATCTATACCGAAGTCTATCTCTCTCTCAGGAGGGACTATGGGTAGATCATCTAGAAAATTTTGGAAATATTTTACTATAGGAACTGACTGAATAGGAGGTATCTCAACATTAGAGTCATTAACTTGGACTAAGTGATAGACACCCCTAGGAAACTAATATCCTTCCCTTAAGGTACAAAATAAAACGACCTTTAGGCACTGCTGAACTACTTTTCCACTCTAAGACTGACTCATTAGGAATTTGGAACTTGACAACTTGAGTTCTACAATCAATGAAGGCATAACAAGCATGAAGTCAGTCCATACCTAGAATGACACAAAAATCTATCATGTCTAACTTAATTAAATCAGCCATGGTGTCTTTGTGATTGATGGAAATGACACAATCATGATATACTCGCTCAGCTAGAATAGACTCCCCAACAGGTGTAGAAACACAAAAGGGTTCATAGAGTTTATTAGGAATAACATCAAATTTATTTGCAACACAAGGGGTTATAAAAGATAAACTTGCTCCTGGGTCTGGTAAAACATAAACATAAAAAATAAAGACTTTGATCATACCAGTGACAACATCTGGAGAGTTCTCTTGCTCTTGGCGACTAATGATCGTATAAAGGCAGTTTGCTCCTCCGCCAGTACGAGACGCAACTCATTTAGGTGCAGCCCTGTCTGGTGGAGTAACTAATGAAGATTGGGCTATATTGCCCTAATTTCCACAACCTTGCCTGTTCTTAGGGCACTTTTTCATGAAGTAACCCTCTTTTCCATACTTGAAACAACCTGACTGGCCGTCACGATACTTACCTGGGTGGGTTCTACTACACCTAGCACATGCAGGAGCCCAGATACCTCTTTGTGCCACATGACCTTGAGACTGCGCAGGTCTAGCTTTGAAGTTCTACGAATTTTGACCATTATACTCACCTTTGTTTCTGGGTGCAGGTGCCCTAGCAGATGATGAAGCAGGTCCCTTTTGCTTTTGCTGAAAGGATGAATGGTTCACATTACTTTTCTGCTGCTCAGACTCATTCCCTGTCTTAGCCTTCTTGTTTCTAAACTCCTTCATATCTCTCTATTTCTCTTCCTCAACCTGCTGCACATATACCATTATCCTTGATATATCCAAGTCCCCAATTAGCATTGCTGCCCTGCCCTCTTTACTTGATAAATGGGATAGCCCAACAACAAACAGACTCATTCTACTCCTCATACCCACAACCATGTCTGGAACATAATGGGATAGTTGGGTGAACTTTAACCCATACTCACGAACACTTAGTGACTCTTGCTTAAGGGTAAGGAACTCTCGTACCTTAGCCTCTTTCAATTTTTGGGGAAATAAACTCCCCAAGAAAGCTTCCTCAAAACATGCCCAACTCGCAGGTGTTGTTTCCTCAGCTCTACCCTTCTTCCACTGGTCGAACTAAATCCTAGCGACATCCTTCATTTGGTATATAGCTAGTTCCACCCTCTTAGTATCAGCAATGTGCATGACATCAAATACCTTTTGTAGATTCTCAATAAAGTTCTCTGGATCCTCAGTAGTGCTGGAACCAGTGAAACTTAGCATCCTTATTGCCTCTATGAACTCAGCATTAGTAACTTCCCCTTGAGGTTACACTTTAGGTGCATTAGGTACCCCTTGCTCCTCAATATTATGCTTAGCAGGACGACCGCTGACAGCTCTTTGTGGAGGCATGCCTATCTGAAAACACGCGCAAGCACGAATTAGAAGAAACTTTTTAGAGATCAAACTCTAACACACAAAATAAGTATGAAAGAAGTGATAAATTTTCCTAAGTGTCACAACCTCTTAATTATAGATATAGTGCACTTCATACCAATAACTAGGACTCTACAGACATGGCTTCATAGACTCCCTAGGGCTCTTGAACTCTTTGCACTATACCAAGTTTGTCACGCCCCGAGCCTACACCTCAGGAGTGGCTGGCACTCGAGAAATAGCAACTCAAGTCTTAACAGATGAAATGATAATGTAAAGACAACTGAACTACTATCTATGAAGCCTCTAAAACAAAGAGGGGTGTCGGGATAAGAACCCCGATCATCCTAACAATGAAATACTGAAAAAATTTAAAGGAGTCCTCCGGAATGAAAGGAGGCCCACCAACTAACTCTGAGTTCTCAACTAGATCAATGAGGCACGACTGATGATCCTGGTTACCTGGGTATGCATCATAAGAAGATGCAGGCCAACTGACATCAGTATATTAAACATACGAGTATGCGAGTTGGAATGCTAAACACAACATAGGCTTGAAAAGAATCTGAAAAAAAACATTTACCTTGGCTTTACTCAACTCCTGAATAACTTAACTCAATATAAAGCAATAAACATATGCAATATATAGAAAGCTTCTAAAACAGTGAAAAACAACTTAGTTCGTTAAAGAAAAAACAATAACAAACTCAACTTTACTCATATAATAAAGTAATATAGTTTTTCTGGGAGTTTGTCTAATCGACAACCACCACTATGAGCCTAAGTGGTGATACAGCATCTTGCCCACACTGCCAGAACTATCATATACTTTGACGTCATATAGAACGCCTTTACTAAGTGGATCCACTAGTCTATGCTAAAAGCATCTTAAGGAGTCATCTAAAAAGTATGATCCTTTACTACCTATGATGGCTACATGGTTTATGGAGAATTGAGTTAATATGAACTCGCATCCCCATATCGATGGTCAATACTACTCCTAAAATATACTTAGCTAATATGTTTTTAAAACAAACTTCTTTCTTTAGTTTGAGATAATTACTCAAAACTTAGCTTAAAAGCTATCTTGGCATCGATGTTCCCTTTCTTGTTCAAATGTGAAAACATTTTAAACTCTTGGGAATACTTAGTTCCCTTATAACTTTTGGAGAAATGAACTCAACTCTTTACTTTTTGCTCAACTTAAAATTTATGTCATAGAACAAAGTTAAAACGTTTGTGAAAGACTTTTGAAAAATTTTAATGAACTTCTCTTGACTTACTTCTTAACTTCTAAACTTGACTCTTAACTTTCCTTGAATTGAATTACGGATTCAAGGATTGTGATTTGTGATATTATTATTATTATTATTATTATTATTATTATTACAGGATCTATGACTGGGTGGACTACCGCCAGGTCCTTGATCCTGTAAAGATGGTATCAAAGCCAAGAACTTTTCATGGAATATATATGAGATTAGAGGTGAACTATTCAACATAGATCTTAATCTTTCACTATGGATCTGGGAGATACCAGTACTAAAAGTACTAGACTAGAAGAGGTCGATATACCTCATAATCTTGACTTGTTAAACAAGTGGACAATTCCTAAAGTCCCTATAAAAACTATTTATGATTATGGTTGGTTTGATAAACTATCTTCAAAACAATTGATTAAAACAACTGAGTAGTCTCTTGCTTTGAATTCTTCTGAACAGACTATTCGCTTGTTAAATGAACGAGATGTGGTTTTTTATAAAAATCAGTATAATTTCCTGCATATTGGTATGGTTCAAATTGCCTTTAAACCTTTAACTCTTAAAGGGTTGCCTGAGACTTTTCTAGCTGCTCTTAGAGATGCTAGAAATTTAAATTTTCGTTAGTCTCTTATAGGTTCGATTGAATCTACAGTGGCCTATGGACCAGTTTATTTTAATACGCAACCTAATTTGCAGTTATCTCTTACTGATGCGAATATTCTCGATGCTCTAACATTAAATGTTAAAACTCATGGTTATAACTATGCGCCTGGTTCAGAACTTATTTGTTTATCTTACAGAATTTATTTTAAGTTACTATCCACTCTTAATCCTAAATGTAAAATATATGATATTTCCAATCAAACTATTTTGGTGGAAACTAATTTTGCAAGGTCCAAGGTCACTACTAGAAGACCTATTAAGTGGGAAGAAATAGATTTCCCCACTTCGTGGACTCTAAATTCGGTTATATCCCCAAATCAGTTGACCGATGCTGTTACTAATTCTGATCTTTCGCATATTTCTCAAAATCCCGATGGAAGGATTAGCATAGGCAGTCCTTTAATGATAACAGGCTTATGTCTTCCGTAAGTATGAGACATTCTTTGTCTAGTCGTCGACTTTTGCCTGCGATGCACCATATTTCTCCGATTGATCCGATTTATGGTCCAGCTCGAAATAGGGCTGCTTCATTACATACTATGGATTCCGATAAAAACTCTGTAGTCGAAAAGGTAAGGATCGACCCAAAGACAAATATAGTTCAAGTGAATAATGATGGATCTGATAAGGAGATCCCTACTGCTTCTGAAATGGAGTTTGATTTAAACGATTCTTAATGATTTCACACCAAATTGATTTTAGTCCAGGTTCACTGGCAAGAAAACATATTCAAAAAGAATTTTTTGATGAGAAATGGAATCCGTTTAAAACTTGGTTCTTTGAAGCTTATAGCAAAGAAGATTTAAATTGTATTTCTCAAGAGTTTTATGAAACTTGTGCATTGCATAATCAAATTATGTATTTTGTTCCTTGGTTTATAACCACTTATTTGCCATTATATATTAACGTAATTGAAAGAACTTATAAAGATGGAAGTGGTAATCTTTTAAAGGCTATATATCCTCCTCAGTCAACATTTGTTTTACCAAATAATACTGGTATTACTTTTTCTGCTTTTCAAAAATTTATTGAGGAAGATATTGCCTCAATCAGTATTAATGAAATTAATAAACTGATCACTCAAAATAATTATTTAAGTCTTTATGTTAAAGTGTTAGGAGAGCATATAAGTTCTCTTGACAAAAAACTTGATAATTTAACTATTTTGATAAAAGATATTAAGACGGGTATAGTCAAAACTGAGTTTCAAGCAAAAACTGATATTGCTTCAACTTCGTCTAATAGTCCTACAGTGGTCTCTACTTTTATTCAACGACCAATTGAAATTTCTGATTTTAAACCAACTTCTCTAAAAAACTTAGAGGATCTTCTAAGCGAAAAATTTTCTAAATTAGATATCGGAGAACTTGCGGCCAAAAAGCTTGCAGGATTAAATGTTGGTCCTATGGAATTATCGTCTGAAATACCAGGTGAGACTTCAGAAGTTAATAAACTCAGAGGTTATCCCAAGAAGAATAGCAGCTACACTACAAAACCAAGTATGAACACATACTACTATCCTCGTCCTACTCCTCAAGATGTCTTGATCGAAGAATGAGATTGGAATCAGACAAATACGTCTTATAGTGGTTCTGAGATTTATGAATGAAACTTAGACGGGTTAACAGATCGACAGTTAACTATTATGGTACATCGGATGTTTATGTATTCAACTATTTCTAAAAGTGTTAAAAACACTGATAGAACTATTTGCAAGATGATTGTTGCAGGTTTTACAGGTCAACTCCGAGGTTGGTGGGATAATTATCTTACCACAGAAGAAAAAGCTTCGGTCATAAATGCAATAGCAGATGACGAAGGAGTTGATAATCTAGGAATGGCATTGGTAAAAAACAGAGAAGATGCGGTTTACACCTTAATCCTTACTATTTTGGAACATTTTAATGGTAGATTTACCAGCCAGCATGAAACAGTAAGAACTATGCTAAACGGTTTGAGATGTCAAACTTTGGCTTATTTCAGATGGTATAAAGATACTTATCTCAGTAGGGTTATGGAACTACCCGAAAATAAGCATCAATATTGGAAACTAAGTTTATTGATGGACTTCCTCCTCTTTTTGCAGAACGAGTTAGAAAAGTTCTAAGAGGAAATCAAGTTGATATACCTTATGCCGCTTTAAGTTACGGAAAAATTATAGGAGTATGCACACAGGAAGGATTAAACCTGTGTAATGAACTTAAAATGGCAAGACATATTAAGATGGATAAGCTAAAAGAACGGTCTCAGTTGGGAGATTTCTGTGAACAATTTGGTTTACCTAATCCCACACCAAAGAAAGATAATTACTACAGATCGTCAAAAGACGAAGATTCTTCGGAAAGAAGGAGAAGATCTAAGCGAAGGCATAGATCTAAGGAAGATCGAGAGGCTAGAAAAAGCCATCGTAAATCTAAAAGATTTACTAAAGATAGGTCAGGGAGAGATCTCTCTAAAGTAAAATGCTACAAGTGTGGTAAACTTGGGCATATTGCTCCAAATTGCAAGTTACACAAGTTGAAAACTTTAGAACTTGAAAATGACACTTATGACAAGATATACAGTATGTTATACACTTCAGGTTCCGAAGATGATTATGAATCTGATACAGGTTCTAATATAGAATTATTTGATTCCTCTGAATCTGATGATAATAATCACACTAATGCTTGTACTACTTGTCAGGGTAATGATTGTACCTGTGAAGACGACGAGATCTACAAATTGCAATCCCAATTTCAAGCTTTCAATTTAAACACCATCACTTCTGACAATGTGATTGAACTTCTTAAAGAAGTCACTGATAATAGGCTTCGTGAAAAAATTATTAATTTGGCCGTTTCAAATGAAACTAGTTCTTCAAAAGATTTTGAAAAACAAAATAATGATTTAAATGATTTTCACTATGAAAGTCCTTACTCTTTAAAAGTGGTAGAGGATCGTATTGCAAAAAAAACATAATGTTATTGGAAAAGATTCCTCTTTTGATAATTTAAAAATTGAGGTTGAAAACTTAAAAAAGGAAATCAAATTTCTTAAACAAAGTCAGTTGATTTGTGATCACCGTATTACTCAGATTGAGATTAATAATACTGACGAAGATCGGTTTTCAAAAAATAAAGGAAAACAAGTTGAAAGTGATAATCTTCAGCTTGAAAGTTCTGATCCTAAGCAAGATTCTTTTTTAGGAATGATGCAGATTGTTACAGCTCATAAATGGTATATTAAATGTACTATTTTAATTGATAATAATTTCTCAATTACTAACATTGCAATGATTGATAGTGGTGCAGATGTTAGCTGTATTCAGGAAGGTTTAGTCCCGACTAAATACTTTCAAAAAACAACTCATTTAGTAAAATCTGCTTCAGGTCATGCTCTAGATATAGAGTATAAGTTATCTAATGTGAAGATCTGTCAGAATAAAGTCTGCATTCCGCACTTCTTCTTCCTGGTTAAGAATCAACTAAACCCTCCAATTATACTTGGAACTCCTTTTATAAATGCAATTTATCCTTTTACAGGAATCGATGCGAAAGGCTTTTCAGCAAAATACAAGGATAATGAGATAACATATTCTTTTGTTACAGATCCGGTAACTAGAGATATTAATGCTTTAATAAAAATGAAGCAGAGCCATATGGACTCATTACAATTGGAGTTATTCAGTATGAACATTGAAGATTCGATGAAATCTGCTAAAGTAAAAGAAAAAATCAAATTGATTTCTGAGCAGATGGCTGTAGATATTTGTGCAGATCATCCCAGCGCTTTTTGGGATCGCAAAAAGCATATTGTGACTCTTCCATATGAAGAAGGATTTGTAGAGGATGATATCCCTACTAAATCTCGGCCCTGTCAAATGAATGCAGAGTTAGTAGATTTCTGCAAAAATGAGATTGATAATATACTGCAAAAGGGTTTGATAAAACCTTCCAAGTCTCCTTGGTCTTGCACAGCCTTCTATGTTAATAACGCGGCTGAAAGAGAACGAGGTGTTCCGCGGTTACTGATTAACTATAAACCGTTGAATAAACACTTAAAGTGGATCAGGTACCCTATTCCTAATAAGAGGGATTTATTATCAAGATTATATGATGCCAATATATTTTCAAAATTTGATTTAAAATCCGGATATTGGCAAATACAGATTTTTAAAGAACATTCTTATAGAACTGCTTTCAATGTCCCATTTGGACAATACGAATGGAATGTCATGCCTTTTGGTTTAAAAAACGCCCCTTCTGAATTTCAGAAAATTATGAATGATATATTTAACCCTTATATGGAATTTATTATCGTCTATATTGATGACATTTTAGTATTTTCTAAAACTTTTGAACTACATATCAAACACCTTGATATTTTCAAAAAAGTGGTAATTCAAAATGGCTTAGTTATTTCTAAACCAAAAATGAGTTTGTTTCAAACAGATGTTCGATTTCTAGGGCATCAGATTTGTCAAGGGAAGATTACTCCCATTCAAAGAGCTATTGATTTTGCTGATAAATTTCCTGATGTCATTATAGATAGAACTCAACTACAGAGATTTCTGGGAAGTTTGAATTATATTTCTCCATTCTACAAACATCTTTCTAGAGATTTAGCTCCATTATATGACAGACTGAAGAAAGATAATAAGTCTCTTTGGAATGATACTCTTACCAATTTGGTAAAGGACATTAAGGGAAGAGTGAAATCTCTTCCTTGCTTAGCACTAGCCAACCCTACTTGGCAAAAAATTATTGAGACAGATGCGTCAAATATCGGTTTCGGATGAATTCTTAAACAGATTAATCCTCATGATAAGAAAGAATATTTGATTAGATTTCATTCTGGGAAATGGAACGA
>CM073600.1:18967316-18972316 GCA_037074985.1 Solanum bulbocastanum
TGACATTGGTAAAAAACAGAGAAGATGCGGTTTACACCTTAATCCTTACTATTTTGGAACATTTTAATGGTAGATTTACCAGCCAGCATGAAACAGTAAGAACTATGCTAAACGGTTTGAGATGTCAAACTTTGGCTTATTTCAGATGGTATAAAGATACTTATCTCAGTAGGGTTATGGAACTACCCGAAAATAAGCATCAATATTGGAAAGCTAAGTTTATTGATGGACTTCCTCCTCTTTTTGCAGAACGAGTTAGAAAAGTTCTAAGAGGAAATCAAGTTGATATACCTTATGCTGCTTTAAGTTACGGAAAAATTATAGGAGTATGTACACAGGAAGGATTAAACCTGTGTAATGAACTTAAAATGGCAAGACAACTTAAGATGGATAAGCTAAAAGAACGGTCTCAGTTGGGAGATTTCTGTGAACAATTTGGTTTACCTAATCCCACACCAAAGAAAGATAATTACTACAGATCGTCAAAAGACGAAGATTCTTCGAAAAGAAGGAGAAGATCTAAGCGAAGGCATAGATCTAAGGAAGATCGAGAGGCTAGAAAAAGCCATCGTAAATCTAAAAGATTTACTAAAGATAGGTCAGGGAGAGATCTCTCTAAAGTAAAATGCTACAAGTGTGGTAAACTTGGGCATATTGCTCCAAATTGAAAGTTACACAAGTTGAAAACTTTAGAACTTGAAAATGACACTTATGACAAGATATACAGTATGTTATACACTTCAGGTTTCGAAGATGATTATGAATCTGATACAGGTTCTAATATAGAATTATTTGATTCCTCTGAATCTGATGATAATAATCATACTAATGCTTGTACTACTTGTCAGGGTAATGATTGCACCTGTGAAGACGACGAGATCTACAAATTGCAATCCCAATTTCAAGATTTCAATTTAAACACCATCACTTCTGACAATGTGATTGAACTTCTTAAAGAAGTCACTGATAATAGGCTTCGTGAAAAAATTATTAATTTGGCCGTTTCAAATGAAACTAGTTCTTCAAAAGATTTTGAAAAACGAAATAATGATTTAAATGATTTTCACTATGAAAGTCCTTACTCTTTAAAAGTGGTAGAGGATCGTATTGCAAAAAAACATAATGTTATTGGAAAAGATTCCTCTTTTGATGATTTAAAAATTGAGGTTGAAAACTTGAAAAAGGAAATCAAGTTTCTTAAACAAAGTCAGTTGATTTGTGATCACCGTATTACTCATATTGAGATTAATAATACTGACGAAGATCGGTTTTCAAAAAATAAAGGAAAACAAGTTGAAAGTGATAATCTTCAGCTTGAAAGTTCTGATCCTAAGCAAGATTCTTTTTTAGGAATGATGCAGATTGTTACAGCTCATAAATGGTATATTAAATGTACTATTTTAATTGATAATAATTTCTCAATTACTAACATTGCAATGATTGATAGTGGTGCAGATGTTAGCTGTATTCAGGAAGGTTTAGTCCCGACTAAATACTTTCAAAAAACAACTCATTTAGTAAAATCTGCTTCAGGTCATGCTCTAGATATAGAGTATAAGTTATCTAATGTGAAGATCTGTCAGAATAAAGTCTGCATTCCGCACTTCTTCTTCCTGGTTAAGAATCAACTAAACCCTCCAATTATACTTGGAACTCCTTTTATAAATGCAATTTATCCTTTTACAGGAATCGATGCGAAAGGCTTTTCAGCAAAATACAAGGATAATGAGATAACATATTCTTTTGTTACAGATCCGGTAACTAGAGATATTAATGCTTTAATAAAAATGAAGCAGAGCCATATGGACTCATTACAATTAGAGTTATTCAGTATGAACATTGAAGATTCGATGAAATCTGCTAAAGTAAAAGAAAAAATCAAATTGATTTCTGAGCAGATGGCTGTAGATATTTGTGCAGATCATCCCAGCGCTTTTTGGGATCGCAAAAAGCATATTGTGACTCTTCTATATGAAGAAGGATTTGTAGAGGATGATATCCCTACTAAATCTCGGCCCTGTCAAATGAATGCAGAGTTAGTAGATTTCTGCAAAAATGAGATTGATAATCTACTGCAAAAGGGTTTGATAAAACCTTCCAAGTCTCCTTGGTCTTGCACAGCCTTCTATGTTAATAACGCAGCTGAAAGAGAACGAGGTGTTCCGCGGTTACTGATTAACTATAAACCGTTGAATAAACACTTAAAGTGGATCAGGTACCCTATTCCTAATAAGAGAGATTTATTATCAAGATTATATGATGCCAATATATTTTCAAAATTTGATTTAAAATCCGGATATTGGCAAATACAGATTTTTAAAGAACATTCTTATAGAACTGCTTTCAATGTCCCATTTGGACAATACGAATGGAATGTCATGCCTTTTGGTTTAAAAAACGCCCCTTCTGAATTTCAGAAAATTATGAATGATATATTTAACCCTTATATGGAATTTATTATCGTCTATATTGATGACATTTTAGTATTTTCTAAAACTTTTGAACTACATATCAAACACCTTGATATTTTCAAAAAAGTGGTAATTCAAAATGGCTTAGTTATTTCTAAACCAAAAATGAGTTTGTTTCAAACAGATGTTCGATTTCTAGGGCATCAGATTTGTCAAGGGAAGATTACTCCCATTCAAAGAGCTATTGATTTTGCTGATAAATTTCCTGATGTTATTACAGATAGAACTCAACTACAGAGATTTCTGGGAAGTTTGAATTATATTTCTCCATTCTACAAACATCTTTCTAGAGATTTAGCTCCATTATATGACAGACTGAAGAAAGATAATTAGTCTCTTTGGAATGAGACTCTTACCAATTTGGTAAAGGACATTAAGCGAAGAGTGAAATCACTTCCTTGCTTAGCACTAGCCAACCCTACTTGGCAAAAAATTATTGAGACAGATGCGTCAAATATCGGTTTCGGAGGAATTCTTAAACAGATTAATCCTCATGATAAGAAAGAATTTTTGATTAGATTTCATTCTGGGAAATGGAACGAAGCCCAGAAGAAATATGGGACGGTAGACACGAAATGTTAACTATCGTTAAATGCGTTCTCAAATTTCAGGACGATTTATACAATCAAAAGTTTTTGATAAAAACTGACGCTCAATCAGTCAAATTTATGTTTGACAAAGACTTTAAGCACGATGCTTCAAAATTAATTTTCGCTAGGTGGCAAGCACAATTAGCCCCTTTCGATTTCGATATTCAGTATAAAAAAGGAGTTGATAACTCTTTACCGGATTTTTTATCCAGAGAATATTTGTTGTAAAAATGACCTTCTTTTCTCCATTTTTTACTGATAAGACCTTAGTAGCTATTCTAAAGGTTCTTCCTCTCAATCAAGATATGAAGAGGGAAATATTGTGGAAAATTATAGATGACATGCTTAGAGATGACTTTTCGATTCATATGATTGAACAGATCATCAACTTTGATGATGAAATACATTATTGTAATGAATATTATGGATTCGACTAATAATTGGTGTTATGTTTCCAGGATGGATCAACCCTGGGTTCATATCAAAGGAAGAGGAAGGGGAAGAATAGCCCCGAGTAGAGGCAACTATGGTTCTTATGGAACCAGATCATCACAAGGATCGTCATACCGATCCGACTCAAATTCTCAGGTGATACCAATGGGAAGGAAGACGATACTTAATAAAAGAACTTCGTCTCAAGAGGAATCATCATCCAGTTCACAACAATTGGTAAGTTTGGAAGATATTCCAAAATATAGTCCATTATATGCACATATGCAGGCCTATCTTGAAGGAAAGAAACAAAAAGATACTTTTGTTTCGATAATAAAGGAGGACCCTGATGATATTAAGTCCTATGAAAAATTGCCAAAAAGAGAGATAATATTTCTCTTAGAAAATTCTAATCTGTAGAGGAAAGATGAACCTTGGAAAATATTCCAAAGACACTTAGTGAACGGATTATATTTTCCAGGAGAGTCATATAAGACTCGATCTTATTATGAAGAAATTCTAATGAGCACAGGGAGTGTAGATTTTCAGCACTTCAGCACAGGTAATACCCAAGAGAAGAGTTATAACTTTTCTAAATTTATTATTAAACAGATTATATCTGCTGAAGATTGGGGTATGTCCGCTATGAAGGAAAGACAAATAAGTCTTAATAATTCAAGAATGAATTTCACATATTGGGATTATATCCGAGCGTTTGATATAGTGTTGTGTTACAACAATGACAAATATAAACATACTTGGTTTATAAAGGTATGTGCGAAGATATTCGCTGATATAATTCCTAACTGGTTTATACATTGGTGGTCATACCACGGTCCTACTATGCAGATTTTGCCAGAACCATTTTTTAACTTATACAAAGAATGGACTAAAGTCTCTCCGGATCTTAATCGATTATATCATGAAGATCACGTATGTTGGATAGAAAGAATAGATCAAATCTATTTTTCCATTGAATTTTCAATCCCATGGATTCATAAATGGACTCCCGAAGTAGGATTCAATGAGGAAAATATTCCTTGCTTATACAGAAATTATTATAATAATTTCTGGGACAAACTGTTAAAAATTGATCCTAAGACCAAACAATTAGTTGGTCAAGAGCTTATAGACTCTATTAAGGAAAAGATTGAAGAATATCAAAATATTCTTCCCAAAAAAATCATTGAAGATATTTCAGTACGACATATTGCTAGGAGGATCTCCGTTCAAGAAGGCGATAAAGAAAAAATGATTCAAGATTATCTGGAAGAAGTAAGAAAAAATTTGCTTCAGACTATAACACAAATAGATAAATCAGACACTTCGATGAGGAGTGAAGCCAGTAATGAGATGGACGATTCACAAAGGGCGGAGTCAGAACATATGCTGTCGGCCATCGAATTACTAGAAGCGGAAGATTTTTTGCTGCAAATGAAAGCCTTAGAAAAAGGCAAAAACGTGAAGGAAGCATAGACATGTGAAGACATGTGAAGAGCAGGCCCAC